>PVKU01003851.1:0-164836 GCA_004027475.1 Anoura caudifer | reverse complement strand
ATTTCATATAATAAGGGCTGGGTGATGATGAACTCCTTTAACTTGACCTTAACTGAGAAGCACTTTATCTGCCCTTCCATTCTAAATGACAGCTTCTCTGGATAGAGCAATCTTGGATGTAGGTCCTTGCCTTTCATGACTTGGAATACCTCTTTCCAGCCCCTTCTTGCCTGTAAGGTCTCTTTTGAGAAATCAGCTGTCAGTCTGATGGGAACTCCTTTGTAGGTGACTGTCCCCTTATCCCTTGCTGCTTCTAGAATTCTCTCCTTCATTTTAATATTGGCTAATGTAATTATGATGTGCCTTGGTGTGTTCCTCCTTGGGTCCAACTTCTTTGGGACTCTCTGAGCTTCCTGGACTTCCTGGAAGATTATTTCCTTTGCCAGATTGGGGAAGTTCTCCTTTATTATTTGTTCAAATAAGCTTTCCACTTGTTACTCTTCTTCGTCTTCCCCTTCCGATACTCCTATAATTTGGATGTTGGGACATTTAAAGATGTCCTGGAGATTCCTAAGCCTCTCCTCATTTTTTTGAATTCTTGTTTCTTCTTTCTTTTCTGTTTGGTTGTTTCTTTCTTCCTTCTGGTCCACTCCATTGATTTGAGCTCTGGGTTTCCTTCTATCACTATTGGTTCCCTGTGGGTTTTCCTTCATTTCACTTAGTGTGGCCTTCATTTGTTCATCTAATTTGTGAGCAAAATCAACCAATTCTGTGAGCATACTGATCATTAGGGCTTTGAACTGTGCATCTTATAGGTTGGCTATCTCTTGGTCGCTTAGATGAATTGGCTCTGGGGCTTTGATCTGTTCTCCCATTTGAGCCATTTTTTTTTCCTTTGGTCTGGTCGTGGCTGTGATGTAGTGAGGGGCGGAGCCTTAGGTGTTCCCCAGGGCGGGGCAGCCCAATCTCTGGGTTGTGACACTATATGTGGGGGCAGGGTCCAAGAGGGAACAATGGAGCTTGCTCTGCTTTCTCTTGGATTCCAGTCCCTTCCACTGCTTTCCCCAGGCAAACTGGGCCTTTCTGGTGCCGATTTCTGTGTGGGTGGGCTTGTGTACATTCTAGGACCCTGTGGGTCTCTCCAACAAACTCTCCTGTGAGACTTCAACACACAAGTGTTTTCAATTGGAGCTTTTAGGCTTTATTTCCCTGTGCTGGGGCCCTGGGTTGTGCAGTCTGTCTTGCTGCCCGTTTTTGCCTAGTTTATCTGTGCACGAATGTGTGACCTTGGTCAGCCACCTTGTGCTCTTTGCTTGGTCTGCTTGTTGCCTCCCCATGCCCGGTAACCGCTGCCTGTATGCCTGGGGTGTGCCAACTGCCACGTGTGTGTCTGGGACCACTAGCCACTGCTTTTTATTGCCACGGTCCCTCTCCGCTGGTCGTCCCTCTTACTGGTCTGGGTAAATCATTGTTGGACTTCCATACAATTCAATTTTCTATCTGTTCTGCTTGTTTTTTTTTGTTCTAAATTTTTGTTGTCTTTAATTTTGGTTGTGTGAGGGGCACAGTGTGTCCACCTACACTTCCATCTTGGCCGGAAGTCACAACCATTTTTGTTAGAGAGAAAGAAACTGAGGCCTAAAGATTGAAAGAGATTTGCTGAAGACTCCCCATGATGACATGCAAGACCGAGATTCAAGTTTGATCACAGTGTCCTAGGTTCTTACCACTTTGTCACAAAACCTCATGAGCATTTAAACATGATTTCAACCAAACCCTGGCCTAGAAATGAGGTTTCTGTTAAATTGTAAAAAACAAAATTATAATAAGACTTGGGACTAAAACTTCTTTAATCATTATTTCTGAACAATTTTTCTTTTCCATATTTATTTGAAATTAAATTTAAAAATATATAAGATCAAAAAGTTCAATTATCTTTCAAATATTCACACAAAATGGATGCTTCAGGGTATGTACCATGTTGACGCCCTGTGAACTGACATTCAGCTGGGGGACCTGGACTCCAGTTTGAGAAGGTGCCTCAAAGGTTGCTTATGGCCAAGCTAGTTCAGGTTCATCCAAGGTGAATTTGATCTGAAGAAAATTAACTCTTCGTACATTTTCTGAATGAAAAACACTTACTATTTAACAGTTGATCAAAAATTAACTATTTAACTATTGATCAAATTTTATTTTACTTTGAAAATTATTGTAAATAGAAAACCAGAAAGCCAGCCACTTTAATACCTTATGGTAAACTTTTTTGCTTTCCTGCCTAGGTTAAATCTGTACTAACACACATACACACAACATGGTGCTTAAAATGTTTGTATCTGTTTGTAGTTTCTCTGTCTGGCTCCTTTCCAAAAGGCTTCAGGTTCATGTGAGAGGAGATGAGATTCGCACTGCTGAACAGACAATGTGGGAAATAGGTATGCCATGTTCTAAAGGCCAGTTGTGACTTTTAGACTGTCATTTGAAATCTGTCAAATGCTCCTTTTACTTAACAAAGTAAAGATACAAGAGCAAAATGGAATAGAAACTTTGATGTATCCAAAATTCAAAGCAAGTTTTGTATAACTGATGTGGTAGTTATGTGGTCAATATACCAGGTCTGCCCACAAGGTATTCAACCATGTACTGTGAAAAATAGAGACATTTATTGAAGGAGATACAAGAAACATTGTACACAGGACAATCATGTCTCAGTCCCTGACAAAATAAACATCTTGGGACCTCACACAGTTCTCCCAATCACCATCAGCTGTCCCATTGTATTTTCCTGAATCTCATTGACTGTCTGAAGTCTCTTCCCTTTCAAAGGTGATTTTAGTTTTGGGAAAAGCCAGAAGTCACAGGGTGCCAAATCTGGGCTGTAGAGGGGCTGAGTCACCTGGGTGATTTGATGTTTCACCAAAAAGTTCTGCACGAGACATGGTCCAGGAGTGGGCGTGTTGTGATGAAACTGTCAATCACCAGTTGCCCGTAGCTGTGGCCTTCTGAATCACTTGGATAGTATCTGTGGAGGAATGTTCAAGATTAATGCAAAATCTGATGCAGATCCATTGCTGTACTTGCTCAGTCATTTTGAATGTAATGACTACACAGTGCACATGCTCACTCAATGGTGTCTACTGCCCCCACTGACTAGTATGGTGAGGTCATCATTGTTCATGCATGTGCATGTCCAGTCTCCTTGGCTGCCAGGTTACATCCGTGTCACAGAAACTGTTCTCATTATATTAACTGGACTTTTTCCAGACAGACTTCATACATGAGCTTGTCAGAAAGTATCCATATTTGGAAGTTAGTAAATGTTTTAATGAGAGGAATTTATTTGCCATTGCTATTTTGATTTTCATCAGCTTCTTATTTCTACTTTCCTGGTTTAGGGGAAAACCAGAAAGAAGATAAAAAGGTTTTTAAAACACATAAGGTTTTATTATTATGTAGCACATAATAATAAAGATTGTTTGAATGAATGAGTGATGGTTCTTTGGCAGTGGTGGTTCTTTGGGAGGGGATGCAGTTGAGAGGGGAGAAGGGGCTGCACATAAGAGTCATCCAGGCAGCCTTCCCCACCACAAATATTCACCCTGTGTCCCATTCTGAGATTCTCCATCCTGCAGGAGAACCATGGCTTTGGAGCAATGAGTTAAAATATATTTGGAAAGCACCCAAACATGAGGTCTGTGAGTTGTGCACCAAATTTTCAGCTTCAGTGGAGTCTGGGTTTATTTCAGCAATGTGGCACATTTTTGGTTTGATGATTTAAGTTTTATTTTTAAATTAAATTGAAGTATAAGATGAAATTACTTTTGAAATACATGAATTTAAATGTTCCAAGGATACCATTTATGAGTAAAATAATTTTTCATTATGGCTAAGCTCAGGATTCTTGAAAAATTATAGCAGTCATAGTCTTATTGTTCCACATGACAGAACTCTCTCTGCAAGTAAAAATTTCATTGAAAAGAGGCATTTTTACAATCAAACAGGATACTTATTTTTATAAAGAGTTCAACCACTAGCTTTTTATCTTATAGAAAAGGATAGCTTTTTCTTTGCCTATTGACTCCAATTCATCCCTAATGGATGAAATTTTGTGAGTCTTGTATTTGCATTAGTGCTTTTTGAAACTAAGACAATTCTGTGAAAACACCCCACACAATACCTGGTGCATGGCAGAAGCTCAAGAAATGCTAACTTTTTCTCCCTTTTCTTCCGTCTTAAGATATGTCAAGAGATGTGCCAAAATTATTTCAAGGACTTAATATGCAGGGGTGGGCAAAGTAGGTTTATAGTTCTTATGGAAAATAATACAATAATTAATAAATAATACAAGAATAAACTGTTTCGCATACTCACAGCTGTAAACCTACATTTGGCCACCCCTGTATTTATTGGTTTTGAAACATCAAAAAAGTAGAAAAATCTCTCTGTTGGGCAATGTTTCTCAATTTCAACCATACCGATCAAAATGTAGTAACAGGCAAGCTTTTTAAGGAAATTTCATTTAATTGAGCTCAATTTAACCAAATTTTATTTATCTGCCACACACAAGGCACTTATATGGACATTGTAAAGGATAGAAAGATGAGTGTATTGTTCCTGTGTTAAAAGAGTTTATAATCCAAGGTTGGTGAATATGAGGGAACATATATTCAAATGTATGCATATAAACATATACACACATATATAAAACATAGCACACTGTAGAACCCAGGTCTTCAAACTTCTAACACATGATTCTTTCCACTATACCATACCCCGTGGCTACTTGATGTCTAGCTCTTTAAGAAAGAAAGTGGGTTTTAACTCCCACCTTCCATTTACTTAGTGTAGCCTGTGCTTCAGTATATCTCCACACATTAGTCTTCTCTCACTAAGAACTTTTGAAAGGAGCATGCATGAATTAGCAAACTATATGAATTATAGGTTATTTTTGAGTAAGCATAAATTTAAAAAATAATTTAAAGTACATACAGTAACCCAGTTTCCTTGCTGACAAATGTTTTGTTGAAAGAGGAAAGTAGAAATCTTATTGGACCTGCTCTAATGAACACAAAACACTCAAGTGTAATTAATATTCTAAAATACTTAATACCAGTTCACCTAGAAAGTTTAAGTAGACCATGCCTATTTACTATTTTTTCCTTTTAAATTAATCCTTTCTTTAATAGTGCAAAAGTGAAGTTAAGACTTATCTTGATCAAAGTGTAATAAATTCAGTATTATTGGCAGTGGAATTATGATTATTAGTATATTGCACACACACATATATATATATATTGCACATATAATATATATAACTATTTTGTTTATTGTGTCTCTCCATCTAGATTTTAAGACTTTTCTTCTTGCTATAGACGGTAAGACAGTGTTTTCTTCCCAAACATCTAATCTGTGTTGAGCCAAAGTGGATAGCAGGTAGCTCACTAATGTATTCATTATGCCCCGAGGAATGTGAAGATGAAGGGAATATTAAGATGACATGACTCTTGGCTTCAAGTTACTTATAGTCTATTAGGCGATTGCACATATAAATAATTACAGTGGGGGATACAATGTTCTATAAAAGAGGTCTAAATAGAGTGCTGTGAGAATTTAGAGAAAAGAGTTGTTACTTTTGCTAGGAGATCCAAGGAAACCTTCCTAAAGTAGCTGGCATTTGAGCTGGGCTCTTAAATTTGAGTCTGGATTTGAACAAAAAAAGGATACTTCTGAACAATTTCTACTGTGGATACGCATTAGTTAAGGTGAGTAATTAGAAGATGTAGTTCTTACTATAGTATCTGGCACCCAGTAGGTGTTTGGTAAATGTATACTGAATAAGTGCGTAAACTTAACAGTTAATTGCATGCCACTAGCAAACTGTTTTCCTTATATGAAGGGTGGGTGTCAGAGAAGTAATTGGAAAATTTTTGCCCAACTGCTGCCTGGAGCAGTGCCTCTGCATTTATCAAGGGCTTTAACTGCTTAGTTTCCCTACATTCATCTTCTCATGAGCATTAACCATCATGCTTTGTCTATGAAAAATGGTGCAGCTGCTTGGTGACTATTTCACACCCCCCCTCACTAATCAGCTGTTCACCAGTGAGCTAGACTGACATCTGACAAACAGATGATTGTCTGCAAGGAGTGAGAGAGGAGGAATAGCCAACATTTGGGGAGTGACTGGTGCTCTGGTTTGGTGTAGTGCCTTTAAAAAAAAAATAGAATACACTCTAGTTGTGTTTTAGCAAATAACAAATATTCTACTGAAAAAGCATAAGTAAATACAAAATTAAAATACAGCAATAAGGGAATCCAAAGTAGCAGGAAATCATTTTTAAGCAGCAAGATAGACACTTTGGGAAGTAGGTATTTCAAATTCCCTAAGTCTTCTCAGAAGCAACATCTTAAAACAGTGATATTTATAATCAAATATTCAGATTTTCCTTAAGATAGGACATGCAAACACTCATCTCAATTAAGCAGATAGTAAATGCAAATGGTAAATTATATATAGTAAGCATATGGTAGAGCTTGAGAACTCTTACTTCCAGCATCATTGTTAGGCTTGTGCTCTGTTCCCTTTGTGAACACAGCATGTCAGAGCTGTCCCACACAAAAATGATCTGTATCTCCATATCTTCATAACTGGCTTGAAAATTGGCATCTATTATTTTCCGCCCTTGCAATGCAATAATGCCAAACTAGAGCACCATTCAATTGCCAACTGCTGGCTGTTTCTCCTCTCATTCCTTGCAGACAGTCATCTGTTTGTCAGATGTTGCAGGTGGGAGGGATGTGGCAGTGGAAGAGGGTATAGGGGGATAAATGGTAATGGAAAAAAATAGTACAACAAAAAATAAAAACCCCAAAAAATAAAAATAAAGACTTTCTCAAAATCTAAGAAATTCTCATTTACTAAACTGGAAAATGAATGAATCATCAAAATGTTTTTTTAAAAAATGTAGCTTTTAGGAACAGCTTCTGCATACCACCCCTTCCTATGGTCATAATTCTTAACATAGACTTCTTTATCTTTTTTAGATTTGATCTTACTTTGTGCTATAGTTTTGGTCAATTATCATCTACACTGCTTTTACTTGATACACTGTGCTGGTAACTACCACTGTGTTCTAGTTCCTTATTCCCTCTAGCCAACATTAACATAGTAGGCATGCATTTTATATTTTTACAGTAATTGGATGAATGGATCTAGCTCTTGAATTTCAGTTAAACCTGCTGCTTGCTGTTTGTGTTCCCTGCTTGTCTGAGTTTTTTTCTGCCTTTTCTTTGCCCACCACTATGCTCCACACAGATGGTAGGACACCTCTGTTATTTCAGGTTGGGCTTCCATCATTGCCTGAGTGCCCTTTTGAGAGATGCTTTGACCTTCAAAATAAACTTTCCACTCCTTTATACCAGTTAATTATCTCCTGCATACCAGTCTCAACCCAGATGGAAAAGTTTGAGACCATGCAAGCTTCTATGTTTGTCCATAACAAAATGGATTATGTTGCTCCATGATAGGGGTATCCATATTTTCAGGTTTGTGTAGGAAAGTACTGATTTTTGCCTGCTGTTCTGGTTTTTCATTAATAGAACCCCCTTCACTTTCAAAAGTACCTGGGCTGGGAAATGAAATTATATTGTATAATATTGATTACTTAACCTCTTCCTAAGATATGACAGTACTGAACTTTAAATTTTGTCTTGTCTGTGTCAATTTTAGTGCCATATTGAGAAAATCTGAGGTTTAGTTTTTAAAATCAGATCACATAAGGTATGTAGTTTAAGTGATTTTGAGTTTATGGCTATTTGAATAGAGATTATAAAATATAAAAATAAAAAATGGACAAATCATGACACAAAATATTTTTCTCAAGGCTCACACATTTATTGTGCATTATATTATCATAGGTTTAAGAATTCCTGGGAAATTCATTCTAAAATATTTGTTTCAGGCCCTTCATCAATTATACCATAAAACAACACACTGCCTAAGACACCTAATTTTGAATGCTTATATTGTATGTGCTTAGTTAAGTAAGCTCTTTTGGGGACCATATAGTGAGTGCTATAGTTATTGAATCACACAAGTGAGGGATTATAATAATTCTAAAAATATAGCATCTTGGGGTATTAAAAAAATGATAGCATGCCTTTCATGTGCAGTGTACCAGAAAATGACTAGGCCCTGGTAATTACTCTCCGGGCTGCTGTCTATGAGTTAAGGCTTAAATGCCTTGAATTGCAGATGCTTCAACTCCATTTTTATTCACTTTGTGAAGTCCCCTAAAATTGTTGCAAATTACTGCAATAGAAAAGGAAGAGTGGGATCTTGTGAGTACGTTTAAATGAAACATAATCATAGTAAGGCCTACAAAGTGACACAGTACTTTTTCTCATAAATTCTGTGAACTTCAGAGATATTATCATTTTGCTATTCCCAGTATTTTGATGGGCTCCAAGATATTGAGAAAACGAAAAACACAACCTGCAGTATAGACTGCGTTTCCATTACACATGCCTAATTGACCTTGACTTAGGGAGTTACAGGTCTATGTTGGGCTATATTTCATGATGAGCAAAAATAAATCTGCTTCTGTTTCTCTTCTTTTTGTATTCTTCTGCCTATTCCAGGTTAGAGAAAGAGGAGAGTGTTTTTGCATGAGTGTAAGATCAACAAAGGTGCGTCTACTGTAGGCTAGGGCTGCTTCATGTAAGGTCTGAGAGTCCTGTATATGGGGAAGAGCCTCTATCTCCCAGACCTATTTTGACACAGACTTCTAACTTCACTGCTTCTGGTACCTTTTATATAAGTAATTGTGTATTAAAATAGAAGTAAGAGAACCTGAGTCATATCATAGATTTTATAGGCGTACAAAGGACAGGAGAAGACTTATCTCTCTACCTTCTGTTAAGTACCACAACTCCAACTCCAGACAATGGTAATCTAGGCCCAACTTGAAAACTTTTAGAGAGGATGGGCCATTCCAATATTAAATAATTTTCTCCCCAAGAAATCTTTCTTAGATCTGGCCCAAGTCCTTCATATTGGAGTTTAAGGCTATTTTCTTTGGTTCTGTCCTCATCGTAGATAGAGAACAGCTGGTCACTGGAATAACTGATGAAATACCTTAAGAATGTTATTAAATCACCCATCAGCCTTCCCTTCACCAGGCACAATAATCTCAGTTCCTTTAATCTTTCCCCCTAGATATTAGTTTCCAACCCTTTAATCATTTTGTGGCTCTTCTCCACTTTTGTAGAGTTAAATTTGAACCCTACAAATTGGGTACAGGTTTTTAAAAAACTGTTTCTTTTAAAATAGAGAGTAACTATCTGGTCCTACAGATATTTGGCGGAGTTACAGCTGCACCCAGGGGCCTCTTTCATTCCTGAAGCAGACTTGGTTCCTAGACCTTTTCCATCCATGTTCATAGAGCAATTTCTTCCACATGTATTGATGACCTCACAACTCTGTGGTCAAAAAAAAAATGAAGTCTTAATTTTAAGGTGATATTCCTTCTAAGCTTCTATTTTCTCCCCTACTACTAAAAATTGAAAATTTTTATTTAGTTTATGAATATAACTATTAGTTGAAGTAATATTTTAAGCACGATAGTTAATATTGAGAATTGAAGAAGTGAATGATTAATTATATTGTGTAAAAAAACTTCTCAAACTCTGGAAATAAAAAAGAGTTAAGAAAGTTTTAGTAAAATAAAAACACCAACTTCCAGTCAAGATGGTGGCATAGGTGAATGCAGCTCACCTCCTCACACAACCACATCAAAATTACAGCTAAAATATATATATATATAAAAAAAAAACATCATTCAGAACCTCAGAAATTGAGCTGAATGGAAGTCTAACAACTATGGAATTAAAGAAACCACATCCATCCAAACTGGTAGGAGGGACACAGAGAATGGAATGGGCTGATCTCACATCCACATGTGGTAGATAAAAATTCAGGAGGGATATCTCCAGAGTGAGAAGTCCCAGCCCCACACCAGACCCCCAAACCCAGGATTCCAATGCCAGGAAGATAAGTCCACAAAATTTCTGGCTGCAAAAACCAGTGGGGACTGAGTCAGTGGCAGAACCTCCTGGAGTCCCAAGCAGTTCCTCTTAAAGAACCCACACACAGACTTACTCTGGCTCACTCCCTCCGAGCTCCAGCACTGGAGTGGCAGTTTGAAAGGTGCTGGTGGCATACAGGGAGAAACTGAGTATCTGGTGTCAAAGTAGGAGCTAGGGGACAGCTTTCTCTCAGACAGAAAGGGGGCAAAAGCTGCTGTCCCTTTGTTGACCCCTCACCCCACAGAGCTAGCTGGCTGGTGCCATATCTGAGACTCCATTAACCTAACAGTTTCCCCCTCCCTGAAGATCCCCTGAGACTCTATCCAACCTAACTTACAGGCCCACCCAAGCTGTTAACTATGACTTTTCCATATGAGTGGCTGGTCTTGGCTCATGCATCACAACTTCTTAAATACTATCAAACAAACGACAGCTGGCCTCAAGAGCCCCCAGCCGCCATACCTCTTGCTAAGTGGCTTCAGGCCCAGCACTATCAGCAGGCAGCCTAGATTTACAGCTTGGGTTTTGCCTGGGAATCTCCAAGCCCAGCACAAGTAGCATCCATCTCAGATTGCTTTATAACTCATTTAGGGTGGCCCCAGACTGAACATAGGTGGGGGCTGACTTTGGCCTGCAATACCTGGGAAACGTCAGAACCTGCACACCTAGTGGACAGCTACAGACCACATCAGAGCACCATCACCCTGCCCGTGCACAGCTGATCCTCCACAGAGGGTACAGGTCGGTGGTTAATGGTTACAACCAGTCCTAGCAGCTGACTGGACTGGACTGGGTAACCACCCCCCCCACCCCACATTGACTTAACAGCAGCAGTCAAGGCAGCTACAAGAGGAGGGTGTATTTAGCCCACATGAAGGACACTCCTTGAGTACGCAGCTTGGGTGATGGGGGAGGCTGTGCCACTGGACCCTATAGGACACCTATTATGTTAGGTTATACTACTAAGACAGGAAGTCATAGCATCTCAACCTAATATATAGAAACAAACACAGGGAGGCTGCCAAAATGAGGAGACAAAGAAACATGGTTCAAATGAAAGGACAGATCAAAACTCCAGAAAAAGGACTAAACAAAATGGAGATAAGCAATCTATCAGATGCAGAGTTCAAAATGCTGGTTATAAGGACACTCAAGGAACTTAGTGAGGACCTTAACAGCATAAAAAAGATCCAGTCAGAAATGAAGGATACATTAATGGAAATGAAGAACAATTTATAGGGAAATAATAGAGCAGATGAAGCTGATAATCAAATCAATGATTTGGAATATAAGGAAGCAAAAAACAAGCAACCAGAACAAGAAAAAAAATAATCCAAAAAAAAAAGAGGATTTTGTAAGCAGCCTCTGGGACAACTTCAAGAGTTCCAACATTCACATCATAGGGGTGCCAGAGGGAGAAGAGAAAGAGCAAGAAATCAGAAATCTACTTGAAAAAATAATGAAAGATTTCTTCCCTAACTTGGCAAAGGAAATAGACATTCAAGTCCAGGAACCACAGAGAATCCCAAACAAGATGGATGCAAAGAGACCCACTCCAAGACACATCATAATTAAAATGCCAAACTTAAAGAGAGAATCTTAAAAGCAGCAGGAGAAAAGCAGTTAGTTACCTACAGGGGAGTTCCCATCAGACTGTCAGCTGATTTCTCAGAAGAAACTTTGCAGGCTAGATGGGATTGGCCAGAAATATTCAGTCACGAAAAAGCAGGGACCTATAGCCAAGATTTCTCTACCCAGCAAAGATATTTATAATTGAAGGGCAGATAAAGAGCTTCCCAGACAAGAAAAAACTAAAGGAGTTTATCATTAACAAACCAATATTATATGAAATGTTAAAGGGACTTATTTAAGAAAAGGAAGAAGGTCAAAACTAAGAACAATAAAATGGCAATAAATACATATCTATCAACAATTGAATCCAAAGAACAAATTAAGCAAATAAGAAGAACAGACAGAATCATAGACATGGAGAGCCTTTTGATCATTACCAGATGGGATCGGGGTGTGGGCTAATGGGTAAAGAGGTAAGGGGATTAAAAAGTACAAATAGGTAGTTACAGAATAACTGTAGAAATGTGAAGTACAGTATAGGAAACAGTAGCTGTAGAACTGATATGCATGACCCATGGACATGAACAATGATGGGGGGATGGTCTGTGGGAGTGGTGGGTGCTAGGTGGAGGGGGGCAAAGGGAGAAAAATTGGGAAAACTGTAATAGCATAATCAATAAAATATAGTTTAAAGAAGAATCCAATCACTTTCATTGTTTCAAAGTGTGAATTAGTAAATGCATATGTCATTGTCAAGGTACCTTTTACATAGAATATAAGTTTTAATTAACATGGAAGAATAATTTTAAGAAGTGTCACTTCTGGTCTACTTGGATTATACTATAAGTCTTGTCCAGTTCAAGGTCCATCTTATGAACTCTAATATTGGCTAGTCTCTCAGACCATAAAACTACCATTCTTAATTTGACCTTCAATCCCACCCCCTTACCTCTTGAAAAACTTTTGACAAATTGTGTGTTGGTGTGTGTGATTATTGTAGAGAGTGAAATGGAATGCCTATGGGTTAAAGACATTCATTATTCCAAGGTTAGGTTTTGCCTTTAAAAAAATGAGGCCAAAGACTTTGAAGTAGAATCGACGGTTAGAAAAATTGTTGGTTGAAATGACCTCTTGTTATACAAATGATACAAAGCTGAGGGAACGTGGCTGTGAAACACAGCAGGTATTGGAGTGTTTGTAGGAAAAAACTGGATGACAAGAGTGCAAGCATGTGCAGAGCAAGCAGTATTCCACTTTATAAAGGCTCAGGGCACTGATGTCACAGTTAGGGAATGTGGCTGATATGAAAGGCAAAGCTCATCGGCCATTAATATTCCAGACCCAGCCTCTCGGTCTTTGTATTCAGCACCATTGCAAACTTGACACAATTTAAGGATGAGGTAGAAAAAAGTCTAGACTTGATATGCTGTGTTACTGTCAACTTCTTTTTATTTTTAAGTACAATAGAACTGTATTATACTTGTAATAAAAAAGACATATGAACACATCAGGAATCTGTAGAAATGAATTAAAGTCATGGAGGTAGTTATCTGGGGGTGAGATTGGGGTTACTAGGTTCCACTAACTCTACTTCAACAACAGATTCTAAGTGTTTCCTGTGTTGTAAATTAGAAACTACTTGTTTTAATTAAAACCATCTGTAAGCGCACAATGACTTGGCTCAAGGAGTGGTAAGGTGAATACTGGTGGTGTTTATCTGAGTCATTTATTCCTCAGGCCAAATATTTTTTTGCTTGACAAATATTTCATAGATTTGAATTAGCACATGACCTGCTTCCTCAAAAGTGGCTATCAGGTGATTTAATGATGCTGTATTCAAAAGCCATCCAGAAAACAAGGCTGCCCTCCCTGGTATATATATGACTTAATATAATTTTTGGCAATAGATCTTGATGATTAAAACAAAGCATCTGTTATTTTAGGGACTTGACAAAGAAGGTGAAAGTGCAGAGACATGGCACTCCAGAAAATACAATCCATATAGATGACATTTTGAAAGAAAGAGTACCTTTGAGTGAACACACAGGGAATGCTGGCAAAGCTAAAAAGGAGTAGCTTCAGCACAGAGCAAGAAAGTCTCAGCTCTAATTGTATTACAGGGTTTTAGAAAGTTAGAATTGAAATACATCTTAGAGATTGTATAACTCAAGCTTTCAAATTTATTTATTAAAAACACCTGCCCCCCCAACCCCTGAGTTGCAGAAAGGTCTTTTGTGTTTGTATTCTTCTGAAGACTGGTAGGATGAATACTAAGGTTGTGAACAGCGATTCAACAAATAAATATGGGACTGTGTAGTGTTCTGGAAGAATTGATCTTCTTTCAAATGAACAAATAATAACAAATAGATTTTAGGAAAAGTAAATAAGTACTCTTAAAGAATTATTTGTAGTCTGTACTGTTTCAGAAAGGATTCATAATTTAATATGGAGTGAAAACATGTATAAATGGTCACAGTACAGTAGCAGCACTGCCAAACCACCAAACAGACAAATGTATTACCTCATCTAATTCTCGCTGTGACCTTATAAGGTACTATTATTGCTATTCTCCCTGTTTTATAGCTTGGGAAACTGAAGCACAGAGAGATTAACTCACTAGCCCAAGTGACAGTGGAAAGGTTTGGAGTCAGGTCTTCCTGTCTGCAGAGTCTGTTGATGACTGTGACATCACTGTGCCTCTGAGTATACAAGGCGGACTTCTAATGTACTGTGAGAAAGAGGTTCATGGCTTATATGTTGAAATTCAAAGTTGGAGAAAATCACTTGGGGCAAGGTGGATGGCAGGGCTGGAGGTAGGTCTGCTGGAAGTGGTAGCCCTGGTTGTGGCCTTTGATAGCTGGTGGACTTTAGACAAACAGTAATGAGAAACATGTTCCTGAAAGTTTAAAGATGCCATAATTTCTTTTAGCAATGTTGGGATGGCCTCCAGAATAACTGGTTTAAAGCTGGCCATTTAACCATTTCTTTACCCATGTACATTGTGTGCATTAATGGGAATAAAAATTTGCCAATCTTGGCTTTAAATAATCCTTAGGATAATTCCCTTGTTTATTTGTATAATTTTTATTTCTTTTTTTGTGTCCCAATGAAGGTTTATACTCTCATAATTTTTGCACTTGAAAGGTTCCATCAGGCCTAACCCTAATTTCCCCCCAAATATGCTGAGTTCTGAAAGAGAATTTTTCATAATGGCTTAGGCATGATATACTTTATCTCCACTGACAGATAAGTTACCCTTGCGTTTTATTTCTCTAGTTGTGCCATTTATTTGAGCGGTCATGTCTCAGCACTTATTTTTTTAATGTGCAGATCATATTAAAATGTTTTTGTATTTTCATTCTGGTATCTGTGAAGGAGAGCAAAGAGCTGCTACTGGGATGCTGTGATAATATCTAGCATTTTTATGAAATAGGGCACATAGCATTTTCAATGGACCAACTAGTAGTTTAAACATTTTCCTTATCAGATTTTAACTTTACATGTTTCTAAAACGCTCTGAAGTCTTTCCTTCATTTTCAGTAATCATTCTGCATAATTTAATCATGGGGATATGAAGTACAGCATAGGATATATGGTCAATGATATTGTAATAACTGTGCATGCTGCCATTTGGGTACTGGAAATACCAGGGGAAACACTTTGAAAAGTATATGATTGTCTAACCACTATGATGTACACGTGAAACTAATACGAAATAATATTGAATGTAAACTAATTGAAAAATAAAATTAGCCCTGTCTGGGTGGTTCAGCTGGTTGGAGCTTGTCCTGTACACCAAAAGGTTGTAGATTTGATTCCCAGTCAGGGCACATGCCTAGGTTGTGGTTTTGATCTACAGTCAAGGTGCTTAAGGGAGGCAGCTGATGGAAGTTTCTCTCTTGCATCCATGTTTCTCTCTCTTGTCCTCTCTGTCTAAATCACTAAACATATCCTCAGGTGAGGATTTAAAAAAAAAGAAAAATATAATTAAAAATAACTATGTAACAATGTTTCTAGAAGTTTTTCCTTTTACACTTCAAAATTTTTTTAGATGAACAAAAGGAGCCCACTGCAGTGTGGTTATCTTCCATATCAGTTCCTGTTGAGAACCAAATACTATAAAAGGATTAATCTCCAATATTTAATATTCATAGCTTTTAACATGGTTTATAAATTGATATTTAGAAAATGTAAATATAATTAGAGAAAATATTAAATCAAAGAATGTCCTAAAACAAACAATAAACTTATTTTTTCAGTAATTTGCATTAAAAATTTTTTTCAACTACAGTTGACATTCAGTATTACTTTATGTTAGTTTCAGGCATATAAAATAGTGGTTAGAAATTTATATAATTTACCAAGTGATCCCCTCAATAAGTCTGGTACCCACCTGGCACCACACATAGTCATTACAATATTGTTGACTATATTCCTTATGCTGTATGTTACATCCCTGTGACTATTTTGTAACCACCATTTGCACTTTCTACTTTCTTCACATTTTCACTCAGCTCTGCAAGTCCCCTCCTATCTGGCAACCATCAGTTTGTTCTCGATATTTATGAGTCTGATTCTTTTCTGTTTGTTCCTTTAAATTGTTCCTTAGATTCCACATGCAAGTGAAATCAGATGTTATTTGTCTTTCTCGGACTATCTTATTTCGCTTAGTATAATACCTTCCAGGTCCATCTGCATTGTTGGAAATGGTAGGGTTTCATTTTTCATGGTATAGTAATATTCCATTGCATATATGTACGACCTTTCTATCCACTTGCCTGTTGATGTGCACTTAGGTTGCTTCCAGATCTTGGCTATTGTAAATAATGCTTCAGGTAACAGAGGGGTGCACATATTCTTTTGAATTAGTATTTTGGATTTCTTTGGATAAATACCCAAAAGTAGAAATGCTGGGTCATAAAGTAGCTCTTTTTAAAATTCTTTGAGGAACTTCCATAATGTTTTCCACAGCAGCTACACTGATTTGCAATCCCACTAATAATGCAGAATGGTTCCCTTGCTCCCACATCCTCACCAACACTTACTGTTTGTTGATTTATTGATGATGGCCATTCTGACAGGTGAGAGGTGATATCTCATGTGGTTTTACTTTGCATTTCTCTGATGATTAGTGATGTTGAATATCTTTTCATATCTTTTCATAAGTTTATTGGCCATCTGTATGTCCTCTTTGTTGAAATGTCTATTAAGGTCCTGTGCCCATTTTTAAATTGGATTTTTTTGTTATTTTTTGTTATTGAGTTGTGTGAGTTCTTTATAAGTTTTGGTTATTAACCCCGTATTGGGTGTATCATTGGCAAATTTTCTTCCAATTGGTAGGTTTTGTTGTTGTTGTTGTTAATGGTTACCTTTGCTGTGCAATAACTTTTTAGTTTGATGTAGTCCCATTGGTTTATTTTTTCTTTTGTTTCCCTTGCTTGAGGAGTTATATTAGGAAAAAATATATTACTAAGAGTAATGTCTGAAAGCTTACTGCTTATGTTTTATTCTAGGAGTTGTATGGTTTTGAATCTTACATTTAAGTCGTCAGTCCATTTTGAGTTTATTCTTGTGTGTGGTATAAGAAGGTGGTCTAGTTTTATTTTTTTTGCATGTGTCTGTCCAGTTTTCCCAATACCATCTATTGAATAGATTGTTTTTACCCCATTGTATATTCTTGCTTCCTATGTTATAGATTAATTGACTATATAGGCACAGGTTTATTTCTGGGCTCTGTTTCATTGATATATATATATAATGCCAGTACCATGCCATTTTGATTACTGTAGCCTTATAGTATATACTTTTTTTGTCAGGTAGCATAATACATTCAACTTTGTCTTTCTCAGGATTGCTTTGACTATTGATGGTCATTTGTGATTCTCTATAAATTTTAGAAGTTTTGCTTTTATTCTGTGAAAAATATCATTGGTATTTTGATAGAGATTGCATTGAACCTGTAGATTACTTTTGGTAGTATAGACATTTTAATGAGGTTAATTTTTCCTATCCATGAACATGATATATGCTTCCATTTATTTGTATCTTCTTCAATTTCTTTCCTTATTGTCTTAAAATTTTCAGAATATAGGTTCTTTACCACCTTGGTTAAATTTATTCATAGGTATTTTTTTGATGCAATTGTAAATGTGGTTGTCTTCTTAATTTCTATTTCAGATAGGTTATTATAGGTGCATAAAAATGCAGCTAATTTCCAAACATTAATTTTGTATCCTGTTACTTTCCTGAATTCATTTATCAGTTCTAGCATATATATTTTTGAATCTTTAGGGTTTTTTATATATGGTATCATATCATCAGTTGTTAATGATACTTTTACTTCTCTTCAGTTTATTATTTTTCTTGTCTGATTGCTGTGTCTAAGACTTCCAACACTACATTGAATAGAAATGATGAAAATGAGCATCTTTGTCTTGTTCCTGATTTTAAGGAAAATACTTTTAGCTTTTCATAAAGTATGATACTATTGTGCATTTGTCATTTTGACCTTTTGTAAAGTTGAGGTATGTTCCCCTTTCCCATTTGGCAGAGAATTTTACCACAAATGACTGCTGGATTTTGTCAAATGTGTTTTCTGCATTTATTGATATGATTGTATGATTTTTATCCTTCGTTTTTTATGCTGTGTATCATGTTAATTGATTTGCAGATATTGTGCCAACCTTGCATCCCAGTAATAAATCCCACCTCATCATGGTGTATGATCTTTTTAATGTATTGCTTAATTTAGTTGGCTAATATTTGGTTGATGATTTTAGCATCTATGTTCACCGGGAATATTGGCCTACAATTTTCTCTTCTTGGAATATCGTTTTTGGTTTTAGAATCAGGATAATGCTTGCCTTGTAATGAGCTTGGGAGTCTTCCCTTCTCTTGAATTTTTGGAATAGTTTGAGAAGAATAGGTGTGAATTCTTCTTTAAATATTTGGTAAAATTGAACTGTGAAGCCATCTGGTCCAGAGCTTTGACTTGTTGGGAGTTTTTTTATTACTGCTTTGATTTTGTTAGTAGTTTTGGTCTGTTCAGATTTTTTGTTACTCTTGATGTATTCTGGCAGTTTGTATGTTTCAAGGCATTTATCTATTTATTCCAGATTATCCAATTTGTTGGCATATATTTCTTTGTAGTATTTTATTATATATTTTTTTTGTATTTTTTGTCAGTTGTGATATCTCCTCTTTTATTTCTGATTTTATTTATATGGATCCTTTCCTTTTTTTTTTACTTGATGAGTCTGATTAAAGGTTTATGAATTTTTCTCATCTTTTCAAAGAACCAGATCTTGGTTTCATTGATTTTATTTTTATTTTGTTATACTCCATTTCATTAATTTCTGCTCTAATTTCTATTATTTCCTTTCTTCCACTCACTTTGGTCTTTGCTGTTTTTTTTCCTAGTTCCTTTAGGTGAAAAATTATATTGTGCCTATGGGATTTTTCTTGTTTCTTGATGTAGGCCTGTATTGCTATGGATTTCCCTCTTAGAGTTGCTTTTGCTGGGTCCCCTAGGTTTTAGGTCATTGTGTTTTTATTTTCATTTATCTCAAAGTATCTTTTGATTTTTCCCCTTGATCTTGTTGTTTATCCATTTGTTGTTTAGTGGCATATTATTTCTCCTCTATAAGTTTGTGTATTTTTCAGTTTTCTTCTTGTAATTGATTTCTGATTTTATACCATATTGTTAGAGAAGATGCTGCATGTGATTTCAATCATGTTAAATTTTTGCGACTTGTGTTGTGGCCTAACATATGGTCCATCCTGGAAAATGGTCCATGTGTGCTTGAAAAGAATGTATATTCTGCTGATTTGAAGTGAAATGCTCTAAAAATATCAATTAAATTCACCTAGTTTGCTTTGTCATGTAGAGCCACTGTTTTCTTGTTGATTTTCTGTCTGCGTGTTTTATTCATTGATGTTATGGGGTGCTGAAGTCTCCAACCATTACTGTATTACTGTCAATCTCTCCCTTCATGTCCATTAATATTTGCAATATTAACTTCGATGCTCCTATGTGGGGTACATAAATGATCACTTTATCATTATGTAATGTCCTTCTGTGTCTCTTGTTATAGCCTTTGTTTTAAAGTCTATTTTGTCTGATATAAGTATTGCTACCACAGATTTTTTTGTCATTTCCATTTACATAAAATACCTCTTTCCATCCCTTTACTTTTAGTCTGTGTGTATTTTGTTCTGAGATGGGTCTCTTATAGACAGCATATATGTGGGTGTTGTTTTCTTATCCATTCAGCCACCCTATGTGTTTTGTTTGGGCATTTAACCCATTTACATTTAAAGTGATTATTGACAGGTATGTAGTTATTGTCATTTTATTATTCATATTTATGTTAATTTAATTAAACAATGTGACCTCAATAAATTAAATAAAAGTAAAATTAAAAAACAGACTCTTTAACATTTCTTATAATACTGGTTTGGTGGTGATGAGTTCCTTTAGCTTTTTCTTGTATTGGAAGCTTATTACCTCTCCTTTGATTTTTAAGTGATAGCATAGCATGGTAGCATTATTTTGGTTGTAGGTCATTGCTTTTCATCACCTGGAATATTTTGTGATAATGCCTTCTGGCTTGCAAAGTTTCTGTTGAGAAATCAGATGATAGTCTTTTTGGAATTTTCTTATAGTTAACTCTTCTTTTTCTTGCAGCTTTTAAGATTTTCTCTTTACCCTTAACCTTTGGCATTTTAATTATGAATTGTGTCTTTGGGACTCTTTGCATTCATCTTGTTTGGGACTGTCTTTGTTTCAAGGACTTTTGTATCTATTTCATTTGCCTGGTTAGGGAACTTTTCAGTCATTGTTTTATTAAATAGGTTTTCAATTCCATGCTGTCTCTCTTTTTCTTCTGGTAGCCTTACAATGTGAGTATTGGTATGCTTGATGTTATCCTAGAGGTCCCTTAAACTGTTTTGATTTCCTTTGATTTTTTTTCCTGCTGTGACTGGGTATTTTCTGCTACCATGTCCTTCAAACTGCTTATTTGATCCTCTGCTCCATATGCTCTTTGTTGAAATTCTCAGGGTTGATCTGTTCTTTTTGTTGAACATTCTTACAACCAGTGTTTCAAACTCTGTATTTGGTAGAATGTTTGCCTTCATTTTGTTCAGTTCTTTTTTTTTTTTTTTTTTTTTTTTTTTTTTTTTTTTTTTTTTTTTTTTTTTTTTTTTTTTTTTTTTTTTTTTTTTTTTTTTTTTTTGAGTTTTGTTCTGTTCTTTCATTTGCGATATATTTCTTTGTCTACTTGTTTTGGCTTCCTCTCTTTTATTGTTTTTATTTATTAGGTAGATCTGCTTTGCCCCCCAGTCTTGGCAAAGTAGCCTTATGTAATAAGAGTTCTATGGGGCCCAGAGGCATAGTTTCCCAGGGCTGGGAGCTCCAAGAGTGTCCCTTGTGTGGAATGTATGTGCCCTCCTGCTGTAGTTAAGCCTTAATTACTGTTTACTCATCGGTGGGTGGGATTGACCCTCAGGCTGACTGCTGTGAGGGCGGGCCATAACCACAGGGGAGGCTAACTCCACGTAATAGGATTTGCCCCAGTTGGGCTCTGTGTCACCCAGAACACCATTTGGGGGTGCCATTTATGGAGCTAACTGGGTGGTACTCTGCTGTGGTCTGAGACTAGCTATCAGGTGTGTTGCTACTGGAACTCTCAGGAGGGATTCCAGTGCAGGTTGAAGTCATCTGCTGCCTAGGGCTGGCCCCAGGGCCACCTGGTAGGAGATTCAAAGCTATCTGTGGTTGGTAGCTAGGCCCATAGGTGCATAGGTGCATAGGTGCATAGGGGCCCAGGTCAACATTGTGACTTGGAGCAGTAAAGCCAGATATAATAAAGAAAATCTACAAACTTTAGAATTATATCGATCCATGTTTATATTCTATGGTATTTCTTTGTGTTGTTTTGAGCATATGAATTGTCTAAGCCTCAGTTTTCTTTAATATAGTAGTAGCTGTACCTCTCTTGGTACTCTGGGTGCATGCTGCTTAATAGCTTGCAGCAAAAAACATAATAAACTGACTTCTGGCCAAGATGGAGGCATAGGTGGACATGCTATGCCTTCTCTCACAACCAAAATTAAGGACAACAAAAATTTAGAACCAAAAAAAACAAGCAAAACAGATAGAAAATTGAATTGTACGGAAGTCGGACAATGATTCACCCAGACCAGTAAGAGGGGCGGAGTTGGCGGCCAGTGGAGAGGGATCATGGCAGAAAAAAGCAGTGGCTAGTGGTCCCGGATGCGCAGGTGGCGGTTGGCACACCCCAGGCGCACAGGCGGCGGTTACCGGGAGTGGGGAGGCAATGAGCAGACCTAGTGGGGTGCACAAGGTGGCTGACCATGATCACACATTTGCACGCAGATAAACCAGGTGAAACTAGGCAGAGAGACAGACTGCACAACCTATGGCCCAGTGCTAGAAAGTGAGGCCTAAAAGCACCAATTGAAAACACTTGTGGGGGTTGAGGTGCCGGGAGAGACTCCCAGCCTCACAGGAGAGTTTGTTGGAGAGGCCCACAAGGTCCTGGGAAGTAAAAAAGCCCACCCATGTGGAAATCAGCACCAGAAGGGCCCAGTTTGCTTGGGGAAAGCAGCAGAAGGGACTGGAATCCAAGAGAGCTCGGAGCAAGAGCCATTGTTCCCTCTCAGACCCTATCCCCACATACAGCATCACAGCCCAGCAACTGGGCTGCCCTGCCCTGGGGAACACCTAAGGCTCCGCCCCTCACTACATCACAGCCATGATGAGACCGAAAATAAAAAAGAAACCCAAAACCAAAAATGGCTCAAATGGGAGAACAGATCAAAGCCTCAGAGCCAATTCATTTAGGCGATCAAGAGATAGTTAACCTATCAGATGCACAGTTCAAAGCCCTGGTGATCAGGATGCTCACAGAATTGGTTGATTTTGCTCACAAATTAGATGAACAAATGACGGCTACACTAAGTAAAATGAAGGAAAATGCACAGGGAACCAATAGTGATGGGAGGAAAACTGGAACTCAAATCAATGGAGTGGACCAGAACGAAGAAAGAAACAAACAGAAAAAAATGAAGAAACAAGGATTCAAAAAAATGAGGAGAGGCTTAGGAACCTCCAGGACATCTTTAAACATCCCAACATCTTAATTATAGGGGTACCAGAAGGTGAAGAGGAAGAGCAACAAGTGGAAAACTTATTTGAATAAATAATAAAGGAGAACTTCCCCCAATCTGGCAAAGGAAATAGACTTCCAGGAAGTCCAGGAAGCTCAGAGAGTCCCAGAGAAGTTGGACCCAAGGAGGAACACACCAAGGCATATCATAATTATATTAGCCAAGATTAAAATGAAAGAGAGAATTCTAGAAGCAGCAAGGGATAAGGGGACAGTCACCTACAAAGGAGTTCCCATCAGACTGTCAGCGGATTTCTCAAAAGAGACCTCACAGGCAAGAAGGGGCTGGAAAGAAGTTTTCCAAGTCATGAAAGTCAAGGACCTACATCCAAGATTGCTCTATCCAGGGAAGCTGTCATTTAGAATGGAAGGGCAGATAAAGTGCTTCTCAGATAAGGTCAAGTTAAAGGAGTTCATCATCACCAAGCCCTTATTATATGAAATGTTAAAGAGACTTACATAAGAAAAAGAAGATAAAAAATACAACAGTAAAAAGACATCAAACTCACAGATATTAACAACCACACCTAAAATAAAAGCAAACTGAGCCAACAAGTAGAACAGGAACAGAACCACAGAAATGGAGATTACATGGAGGGTTAGCAACAGGGGAGTGGGAGGAGGAGAGAGGGGGAAAAGGTACAGAGAACAAGTAGCATAGATGGCGGGTAGAAAATAGACAGGGGGAGGGCAAGAATAGTGTGGGAAAAGTAGAAGCTAAAGAACTTATGACACATGGACATGAACTAAAGGGGGGGAATGTGGGTGGAAGGGGGTATGCAGAGTGGAGGGTAATGATCAGGGGGAAATGGGACAACTGTAATAGCATAATCAATAAAATATATTAAAAAAGATAATAAGCTTGTTTTAAAATATTGTAGGACAATAAATAGCAAGGCATTTGTAGAAATTAGTTATTTGGAGGAGAATCAGAGTTAAAATGCCTTTTTTGATTAGGATAGCTTTTTCAATATAAACACTATTTAGTAATGAACTATATTTTGTGTCAGGCTTGTAGACTGAACATGATTTATTCATTTCCTGAAATATTGAGTGGGGGAAGTGGCCATTTATGGTTGTACCCACAAGTTTTATGAGAGCTTTTAAGAATGTACTGGAGAAGTTACAAGTGTTTGGGAAATGGCTTTGGGTCTCATCCAATTCAGGAATAATATTCTTTACCAGGTTCTATTGCTTCTGATGCCTGACAACACAGAAAATTCAAAATAGCTCCTATCAATATTTAGAGAAAATCTGTCTTAATTTCTTATTAAATGTATCATGCTTTATTCAAAAGACTCTTGAAAAATTTTGTGTAATATTTTATAAATTTGATATTTTAGATACGTATTGGAACTTCTAATTTAAATAATATTATAAAAGTGAAGAAATCTTTGACAAAATGAATCATTTATCCAAAGTTATATAAATATATAAATCCCAACTTCGTGTTTTGGTGATTTTTTTGAGCGGTTATTATTTTACAATGAGATATAACTTTTTTTTATCTCCAAACAATTTTATGAAGAATACAAATATAATAACAACAAATATATATGAGCAAAATGTAAGAAATCAGTGTTTCATTATAAGCAAAACCAATGTGTTCAGTTCTGTACCAATCACTGTAGGGTGTGCAGGTTATGCCACAGAGGTTATACCTAGAGCTAAGTGCCCAATCTGTGCCAAGTAGGAGGTAATATTTAGAAATAACTTTGCCATAAAAAATAATAAATAACCTTGCTATAGAGGATTACACCCACCTGAATCCAAGTGCAAAATCTCTGCTGCACAGAAGTCACACTGAGACCTACTTGCATAATCTGTGCTACCAATTGCGTTCCACCTGTACCTTACTTTTTATTTTTAATCCTTATCAGAGCACATGTTTGTAAATTCTAGGGAGAGAAGAAGGGAGGAAGAAAGAAAGGGAGAGAAGCATCTATTTGAGAGAGAAACATTGATTGATTTTCTCTTGTACAGGCCCCAACTGGGGGCCAAACTTGGAACCCAGGCATGTGTCCTGACTGGGAATTGAACCCATGACCTTCTGGTTTACAGCATATTGTGCCAGCCAACTGAGCCACACCAGCCAGGGCTTACCTGTACCTTATTGTTTGTTTCATGATCTTACTGAATGAATCCTGTAAGGTCTGTACTCTGTCATATATTATCGACAAAGTCTCTGCTGAAGTGAGTGGTCACTTAATTATTGGGCAGAGGTCTCCTTAAAAGACCTGAACCAATAAGTCTTCCTTTATTTCGAGACAAGTTTCTCTTGTGATGTAATAATATGTTGTCCAGCAGCTAGGACAACATATTTCCACAGTTTCATCAAGGAACATTTAGGGTAGAAGGAGAGAAGGAGGGAGAGGGGTAGGGGAGAGGAAGGGGGAGGGAGAAGCACTAACTTCTCTGAGCAAATCACATTGACCCAGACCAGCTTTCCCCTGAAACTATTGCTAGTTGCTGGCAGGGAGGAAGAATTGATCATAGCTGGCTTGATTTAAACATTTTGATGTGTGATGGTGTTGGAGAGTCAACTACACTGCCTGTAGGGTTACTTCTGGAGAGTAATTTTAAATAAATGGAAGGCACAGTATTGAAGGAGAAAAACATCTTAGGGAAGACTGGAGTTCTTGCCCAAGACTTCTCTTTGGTTTTTGCCTTCATCTTTGTTTATGTAAAGATACATTTTGATATGGGAAGAATATTTACTTTGATCATACCATGGGATAATTAAAAAATTTTGTCTATATAGGCTTCTATCCACTTTTTCTTTTGTTATACAGTAAGACTTTTATGTGTGGGACAATGAATGGGCCATTGGGGAGAAGGTTGTAAGGAATAAGTAGGTAGGAGGCCAGAGTATATTGGAAGCTGAGAAGTATTTTACTACATTGCTGTTACTCAAGTTGGAGACCTATTAAGGGTGCTTGTTATGTTTGGAAGCAGTAGCATGACCTGCAGAGTATGCAATTGTTCAGTAGCTGTCAAAGGGTGACAAGAGTTGTAACTCAGTGGTATTAAGCATGGTACGTTATGTTCTTTGGCTCCTAGAAGGTTGTAATTACCTACTGCAGAGCATTGCAGTAATGGAGCTTCTTGGTCTGCATAGTATTGTCAGATGTCTCATTTCTTAGTCATTCTTAACAATATCATTGTGAAGTGGATCACTGTTTTTATAATCATTACCTGTCTACTACATGATGAATAACTTAAAGCTCAAAAACATGAATCACATTACAAAAGATCAGACACATAGTTTATATTAGTAAGTTTTGAATCAGTTCTTCCACTGTTTGTTCAAGGCTCATACAATGAGCTTCCTTCAGCAAATGGACTTACACATGATTTCCAGCACCAGTCAGGGAAATAGAAAAATCCCAATGCTGTCTTTTAATATTCTGTTTCCTTATGTTTATAGGTGAGATAGTCTTGGACTAGTGGAACCAGAATGAATATGGAAGTCAGGGTTCTATAGAAAGAAGTCCAACTATAATTAACATGTAGGGATAAACAAAGAACAAGAGCAATGCAACATGGATTTAGCAGTCTCAAAATAAAATTATAACACATTTATTAAGTATTTAATTATGAGAGTGATTACATTTTCATTAGGCAGCACATTTCTCTGTATTGCTAAGTGAAGTGGAATGCTACATAGTGGGTTAGTTTAAAAAAGTTGCATTTCTTTTAAAGAAATAAAAAACAACCCCAGGTCCTTCAATTTATAATATTGTAGGCTAAAGCCATATATGCGAGGAAGAAAGAAGGAAAAATTCACTATGTACATAAAAGATAGTTGTTGCTAACATTTGATCCAATTCCAACCATTTTGGACTTCCTCTTTTCTACTGCAGATAGCAATTATCACTTTTTAATGTGGCTTTGAAATTTTAGAACAGAATCCTTGTGAAATGCATCAAACATTCTTGAACTGTTTTCAGAACATTCTTTTCATGGAGCCTTGGAAGCAGCTGCTCTTCTGCCTTAGTCAGTTAGCATTTTGTCATTGATGCTTTTAAGAATGCGTGTATAATAAAATAGAATCTGAGACATTGATCCGCTGCAGCTATTTTAAGGAGGCAATTATAGCAAAATGAGACACTGATTTATAATGTATTGTTCCTTGGTCTAGACCAAATTACATGATTTGTCACAGAGGTTACCTATGAATATTTCTCAGAAAAAAATTCTATAAATGCAATTGCAGAACAATTGAATGGACTTTTTTTGTGGTAAAGGAGAATGCAGTCTGACATTAGGGAATTATTATGGGCTTAGGGACTTGATGTTTTTCTTGACAGTTAATATAAATGCATTGAAATGATGGCAACTATTAGGGTAATTCAGTCTGAAAGTCTTTCTGTTGAAATCAAAGTTTTATTGACTCTGTATGTTCAAAAAGTGAATCAAAATTTCTGCCAAAATTATAGGACTGTTGCCTAGCATTTATACTTTTGATACAATATCTGAAGTCAACTTGTAATTTTTATTGATTGAAGCAGTAGTACTTAACTAGTTCACTTCTTTTTCTGTGTGTCATGTGAGAAAAATCAATTGGCATGATGATTTCTGAGTATATGTACTGAAGGCCCAGAGGGAAAATTGTCAGCGTGAATTACATGTTCTCCTGCTCCTGGTGTGGTTTATTGACCAAGTATTGATGTTTGCAGTTATGAGTTGAAAGTACATTTTTCTCTTTTTATCCATTTACTCTACAAGCTAATTGTATACAGAAGGAGGGACTACTGAAATCAACAGCAATCATGTTTGGAATTTTAGTAATATCTGAATTAACCTAAGAAATTGAGGTGATACCTTCAGAATTATTTGACATTATCTTGTGCCATAACAATTATATACAACTAAATTCTATGTTAGATTCTGTTTATACTTTAACCATAGTTTTCAAAATACAACTTTTTGGTGTAAGGATTTAATTTCCTGATCTTGCATGGGAGGGAAAAAGCTTAGCAAGTTTCTAACTTGCCTAAGGTTGCACATTTAGTGGGAGAGCTGAGGTTTAGACCAGGTCTGTCTGAATTGCAAGCCATGCTTTTACATTCTGTTTTGTTGCTCTCAGCAATAAAGAAACATTTCTCTCATTAAATATTAATAAACTTTTAAAGAAAAAATCCCCTTTAATTTGGTGGTCAGGATATATTTAAGTAGGTTAAAAAAATAAAGTAAGCAGAGCTACATCCAAATAGACTTCTTTTATTGCATCTCTGATCGCACACCTCATGTCATGTAAAAAGAGCCACTGTCTCCCTCCAGTTGTCTTTCCTGGATTTCTCTGTGAATTTTTGCCCTCTTTGATATATAATATCATATACCGCAAATGAGAATGTGGTACAGCTTGAAACTGGCTTAAGCTGAGCTGGTCATTACTAACATTTCATATGGAAAAAGAGGAAATTGAACTAAATAATAGTTAAAGCTTGGAAATTCTAAACTGTAAAATTCCAAGGCATATAGATTAGTTTTTCACATAATATGAGACTTGACTATGAGTATTCAGTGGTTTTGAATATGGAAATGTAATCAGTATGTAATAATAGTATGTTGAAAACTCTCATGGACATAAATAATTTCACTCATTAACTTTTAATTTCTTGACTTTCTTAAGACTCCAGGTTCATTTTCCAAACATTAATAGAAGATGAATAACAGTCCATTATCAACAAAAAAAGCATAACACCTACACTATGCTGAGGGAACATTTTGGTTTGCTGAGTTCAGAACTTTTAATTTTCAATCAGGATTTTTGAGTTTGTATTTTTGGTAGTAGAAATATATTTCAATGTTCTCTATCCTCCATTTCTTCTCTGTGCCACTGATTTAAGTAGTTTTTTTTTAACTTTTAAGTTTTATTGATTAAGTGATTTGGAAGTAGACATTGCATATTAACATTGGCAAAGATGTTCCCCCTTTTGACAATTTAAGCAGATTGTGTGTGGCTATTAACATATCATTGGTAAATTTTGGAGTATACACTGGACACTTACGCACTTAGGGTGTTGAAACACACATGTCATTAGACTACATTAGAAATTTTTAATGAAATGCAGCAGCTGTTGATTGTCCTAAGGCAGGAAAGACAAATTACTAAAAATGTTAAAATAACACTATTTATGGTACAACAGTATATTTCATTGCAGTACTATATCATTGAAAAAGGACCTTAGAAAATGCTGCTGTGTGTGTATCAAACCTAAGATAAGGACTTTTACCTTGACAGTGAAAGTACAGTAGATCCTTATTATTCATAGATTCCATGTTTGCAATTCACCTACTTGCAAAAATTGTATTCGCAATCCCCAAATTAATACCTATTGCACTTTTAGTTATTTGTGGACATGCACAGAGTGATGAAAAATTTGAGTTGCCCAATGCTCACATTTTCAACAAGGTCCAACAAGACGATGTTCAGCTTTCTTGGTTTACAGTTTTATCTATTGTTATGTTTTTTGTTGATCATTTCACTGTTTAGTACAGTCCCGGAAATGGTGTTGAAGGGCTGTCTAGTGTTCCTAAGGCTATGATGTGTGTAATGGAGAAATTATGTGTTAGACAAGCTTTGTTCAGTCATGAATAATAATGGTGCTGTTGCCCATGTGTTCAATGTTAATGAATCAGAGTATCTATTAAATGAGATATCTTTAAACAGAAACACATAACACAAGGTTATATATTGAACAGTTGATGGAAGTGATGTGATTAGAGGCTCACAGGAACCTAACCCTACATTTCCCTTAAGAGTAATGGTTCACCAAAGACACTGAAATTGAGAACAGGCTGACAGTCACCAGTGGGGAGAGGGGAGGGAAGATCAGGGGAAAAGGGGAAGGGTTTAGAGCAACAAGTATAAAGGACACATGGACAAAAACTAGTGGGGGTGGAAATGGGAGGGAGGTTGGGAGAGCTGGCATGGTGGGCTGGGATGGGAGTAAAAGACAGAAAACTGTACAAGAACAACAATTAAAATAAAAAAATAAAAAAATAATAAAAAGAGTAATGGTTCAACATTCACTGACTTAGTGTTTGTGGTGACTTTATAGAACTTAACTACTGCAAATAAAAAGAATATTCCATAGTTAGAGTCACAACAGAACACCTCCAAAATAATTACAAAGACTTCAAAGATAGCTATTTAGTAATCAATTTTTCTTTGGAAAGGGGGCAACCCTACAACTTAAAGCTATTTTGTTTATTTTTGCTACATGCCTTTTCTAGGATTTTCCTTAAGATATCACTATTACTCTTGTGCAATTTTATTCATTCTCACTTCCATATTTTACTATTCATTTATCTATATTTTTATAAAAGTGATATTTGAGTTAGTTATGCAATTGGGCCATTAAAAAAAGATTTTGTTTAAAGAATGATGCCAGTAACCTAAGATAGACTACTCATAAACAAAGAGACAAAAATATTTTTTCTACACCTGAGTCACTGAACTATCAGGAATACCAATATCAAAACCTTCAGTGGACTCTCTATGTAGAGGGGTGATGGTCCTACCAGATTGAGTCCCTGGTTAAGAAATGGATCTTTGGCATGATAGCAAATTTTCACATTACAGTAAAAGCTCTGGTAGAATTCACTTTCGCATGCTCTAATGGTCTAAGAAAGATTTTTGCTTGGGATTGATAGGAGGTAAGGCTTGATTAATATGGAGCATGTCAGCTTAATATGTAGGGATTGAATGGTGCTTTTCATAGTACTTTTATGGGCAAGTTAGTATTAAATATTTATTTTACTGAAGACAGTTCTGTTAAATTCATTAAACAAGGTATTTCTAATGCTGTGGCAGCCTATGTAAGCAAACCCTAATCTAAGTCTGTAAATTCCTCAAGGTTATGAAATTGAAACCTAATGTCAACCAATCACAAACAGCCAAGTAGGCTTCAAGCTACAGCCAGCCAATAATTTCCTTGCTTTGCTTTTGCCTCTTCTCCATAAAAGTCTCTCCCTGAGCTCCTGTTGGTGGAACACTGCTAACTACTTCCAGTTTGGCTTGATTAGAATAGATTTTTGCTCAAATAAACTTAAATTTTTTGATATGCTTCAGTTTATCTTTTAACAACTTTGGTGGGTTGTTTTTAGAAGCTATTGTCAGACACCTGTGCATGTGGTCATAAAACTGGAGTCTCACCTTCATGAGAGCTGATTGCTGTGTTCTTCAATGTGGGGTTTCAAAGGCACCTGCATTTTAAACTAGAGGATTATGAAGTTTGCAGATTCCCTAATGACTCACTTCAGACTGTTTAAATCAGTTTCTGGGAGCATGACCTGGGAGGCTGTATTTTTTTTTTTTTTAAACAAACAGCCAGGTACACTACAGTTTGAGGGAATCATTCTTTTCTACTAAGCTGGTGGAAACCAGAATTTCTATCATAACTTAGTCAAGAATTTATATTCTTTGGCTCAAATAAGTTTTATTTTTTTAATGTCTAAGGAACACACACACTCTCTCTCTGTCTATATAGCTGTGTGTGTGTATCCATCTCAAAATACATAAGTCTAATATGAAAATACAAATCAGCTTCAGGGTGGGATGTTTTTATTTATCTTAAAAATTTTAATTTATTTAAAATTAAATTTTTTATTACACTTGATATTTAATGTTATATTAGTTTCAGGTGTACAGCATAGTGAATAGACATTGTATAACTTATGAAGTGATCCCCCCAATAAGTCTACTACCCACCTGACACCATACCTAGTTATTACAATATTACTGACAATACCCCTTTGCTGTAATTTGCATCCTTGTGACCATTTTGTAATTGTCAGTTTGTATTTCTTAATCCCTTCACCTTTTTCACCCAGCCACCCAATACCCCTCTCATCTGGGAGCCATGGGTTTGTTCTCTGTATTTATGAGTTGTTTCTGTTTTGCTTGTTCATTTATTTCATTGTTTTAGATTCCACATATAAGTAAAATCATATGTTATTTGTCTTTCTCTGTCTGATTTATCTCACTTAGTATAATACTTTCTAGATTCATCCATGTTTTCACAAATGGTAAGATTTCCTTTTTTTATGGCTGAGTAATATTCCATTGTATCCTCACACAAAGTGGGATTTTAAAATAAGGTTACTGACATTTAAACATATATACCAAACTTAGAAATATAGTTTTGTATCTCCTAATGCAGTCACTCAAGGGACCTTTATGTGTGGTTTTACCATACGTCCTTAAGAGGTTCCACATATACTTTAGTGGGCAATTCCAATAACTTCTTTTGATATCCTTTCAGACTTTTTCGGAACCTGATTGATAGCACACTCAAATGATTCTGATTACTTTTTTCCTCCTCTTCCTTCCTCTTCTTTGTTTTTAAACATAAATGATATTATCTATCAGGTTCATCACTGTTGTCACAAGTCCTGGCTCAGAATCATTGTGACTATTTCTAAAAGTCATATGCACTCTTAAAGGATAAAAGAACACTGAGGATATTAAAAATATTTAAAGTTCCAAATGGGAGTTCAGAATATGTTTAGAACAATGAAATAAATACCAGTATAGCACTTTAAGGTGTTTACTCAGAGGGTCACATAAATTTTGAGATGTATACTTCAAAAGCAGTAGATATAGGTGTACTTCTTAGATACTATATCCACACTTCATATATCTTTATTAATATCCACATTTTTAAATCAGCACTAGTCACACACTAGTTTGTATGCTATGCCTGGCTGTAAAAGACATTTAGTACTAAACATGGAATGCTTTCTTATTAGTACCTTTACTGATGTGAGATATAAGACATTTTGTTAAGCAATAGATTGGTTAATGTTTTAACAAGTAAGTACAGTAGCTGTGACACAGTTTTCTGTGTTCTATTGAGTTTTGAGTTTACTAAGGAGCTTATAGTGTTATATGAAGGGATCAACATCTTTACTCCGATAGAGATACAGTTTAATTTTCCTATTAAGATCAAGGTGGAGGTTGCCATGACTGGTATGGCTAAGTTGGTTGGCATTCTCTCACACAGCGAAAGACCTTCCTGGTTTGATTCCTGGTTTGATTCCTGGTTGGGGTACATGCCTGGGATGTAGGTTTGGTTCTATTTGGGGTGTATACAAGAGGCAACTGATTGATGTTTTTTTTCCCTCTCTTTCTCCCTCCCTTTCTCTCTTTTTAAAAATAAATGAATGGAATCTTAAAAAAAAAAAGATAAAGGTGGGGGGTGGGAGAGATGGGGCCCATTCCCTTTTCTCAGGCCTGTTCTCTAACTTGGTTTTAGGTGCCACCAGCTGCTACAAGTTCCCACCAACCAATTCTCCACACTCCTAAACTTTGGGGATTTAGGGTTCTAAAGTCAGTATTTGGAACACAGAATCATCATTTTTGAAGTTTTCTTAGTGAACTTAGAATATATTGATAATGTCTAATATTCTAATTTAAAAATGCACCCCAAATTTCTAAGGGAAAATATAGGAGTAAGATTGTAACCAGGTAAGCCTGGTTACAGTTGATGTATTAGAATAGTGATATTTATTTTTTATTAAGGTTCACAATGGTGGCCTGGTTAATAGGCTGTTATGGATTGGAAAGATGCAAATACCTACAATGAAGTAATATTTAAATTTTATTTCTATAGGTGACAGAAAATTAAAAATTACAGCATGAGCAAATGACTAGGAATAAAGAATCATTTCCTGATAGTGTTTGAACTTAAAGCATCTTAAGAAAGGATAGTGAAATATCACTCTTCAAGAATTAATTCTTGGTTTATTTGAATGGGTTTATGTATAATATCAACTGAAGGCACAAAGATCAACTTCTATGGTCCTGTTTAGCTCTCCAAATACACTACACATATATTCATAGCATTATTTTAAAATTTATTAGTTCTAATCATTTTTATTTAATTAATGATTTTTATTAATGAAACTAATCACATATCTTTCCAAATGTATACAAGTAGTTTTATAAAGAATCTGTTTGGACAAGGAGTTATTTAAAACAATGCAAAACAAAAATCAAAAACAACAATGTAGCTTTTCAATTCAGCAATATAGGTTACTTTATCTTGAGCCTAGGACTGATAGCCTCCTTGGAAATGTGTCTGGTTTATAGCTGCAAAGACAAAATGACCTTTTAAAACTTTCTGGGGTCACTGAGGAAATAGTTAACTGGACGTGTGAAGTAAGGATTTGAAGTTCAATATTTAATATTAATGTAAAGAGAAATGGAATTTACAAGTTAATGTTAAAATATTTCTGTAGTAACTAATTATTAAATAGCTTAATATTAATTATTGAGAACATGAGTTCTTCTAAATACTTAGTAGAGGATAGAGCTTATAAAGATAAATTTTTAGTTTATAAAGTTTCTCTGGAAACCAGAGTTTAAAAAATACAATTGTTGGGTCAAGATGGCAAAGTAGGTAAATGCTGTGCTTGCTTTCTCCCACAACCACAGCAAAATTATGACTAAACTGCTGAACAGCCATCATTCAGAATCACTTGAAGTCTAGCTGAACAGAAGTTCTATAAAAAGAATATACCGAATAAGCCACGAGGAGGCTGGTAGGAGGGGTGGAGATGCAGAATGGTCTGGATCCACACCCAAGTGTGGCAGTTAAAAATTGGGAGGGACATCTTGGCTGTGGGACAAGGGGCCCCCTTGTGGAAACCAATACTACACTGGGCTTCCTAGCCCAGTGTTCCAGTGCTGGGAAGAGAAGTCCACATAACTTCTGGCTGTGAAAACCAGTGGAGATTATAGATGAGTGAGCTGGGGAGCTTCTGGAGTCCTGTACATAGACTTACTCACAGATGGACTCACTCTGCTCTGAGCTCCAGGCTGGGGCAGCAGATTGAAAGGCACCAGGGACATATGGAGAGGACCTGAACTGTGTGGCTTCAAGGTGAGGCCTGGAAAGGTAGCTTTCTCTCAGACCAAAGTGCTGGCAGAAGACTTTTTTCCTTCACTGAGCCCACCCCTGGCAGGCATGGATGAGTGCCTTATCTGAGTCTCCCTCAACCTGGCTAATACTACTCACCCTGCCCTAGTGATTGCCTGAGACCCAGCCCCACCAAATTTGTGGGCCCACCCAAGCCACGTCCAGTGGCTTTTTCATACAAACCACCTGTCTTGGCTTAGGCTGTGGACTTTTCTAAAATCTCTCAAAGGTTCACACATCCCGGACAATCAGCACCTCACCTTGGTATGCCCTGAACCTCTTGCTAAGCAGCCCCACCCCCAATGCTAGCAATAGCTGGCCTCAGTGTGCAACTTACCCTCTTCCAGTCACCTCCAAGCCAAGCATAAGTAGCAGCCATCTGCAGATCACTTTGTAGCTTATACCAAGTGGTCCTGGGCAAGAAATAGGTCATAGTGGACCTTGGTCTGTACCATACTCTCTCCCAAGAGGTCACAGAACCAATATAGTAGGTGGCCAAATGCAGACCATACCAGACCACCACCCAACCATGGCCAGTCCTCATAAACAATCAGCCTGAGGGTCAATTTGTCCCTTTAACACGCCAACAGTAATCAAGGCTCATCTACAATAGGAGGGCATAGACAACCCATAGAAGGGACACACCTGGAACACACAACTTGGGTGACTAGGGAGTATGAACCACTGGGCCCCACAGGACATCTACTAATTAGGCTACTCTACCAAGACTGGGAGACATGGAAGCTCTACCGAATGCATTGAAACCACCTGTTGTAGAAACAAACACAGGGAGGCAGCCGAGATGAAGAGACAAAGAAACATATCTCACATGAAATAACAACAAAATTCCAGAAAAAGGACTAAACAGAATAGAGATAAGTAGTCTATCAGATGCAGAGTTCAAGACACTGGTAATGTAGATGCTCACTGATCTCAGTAAAGAGATAGGAAACATAAAAAAGGAGATGGAAAACATAAAAAAAAAGAACCAGTCAGAAATGAAGAATACATTATAGGAATCAACAGTGAAGTAGGTGAAGCAGAGGATCAAATTAGAGATTTGGAAGGTAAGGAAGCAGAAAATACCCAATCAGAACAGCAAAAAGAAAAAGAGAAGCCAAAGAAATTAGAATAATTTAAGGAGTCTTTGGGGCAACATCAGGTGTCCGGACACTTGCATCATGGGGGTACCAGAAGGAGAAGAGATAGAGTAAGGAATTGAAAACCTATTTGAAGAAATCATGACCCAGTCCAGGCATAAAAGAAGAAAAAATGAATGCATAAACAAATGGAACAACAAACAGATGTTTCACTTTCTGTCTCCCTCTCTCTCTAAAAGTCAATAAATTTAAAAAAGTAAAGAAAAATTGAAAGTATGAAAAATAAAATTTCCTCAACCTGACAAAGAAAACAGATGCAATGCTCAGGAAGTACAGAGAGTTCCAAATAAGATGAACCCAAAGAGGCCCACACCAAGACACATCATAATTAAAATACCAAAGGTTAAAGATGAAAGAATCTTAAAAGCAGCAAGAGGAAGACAGTTCCCTACAGGGGGTTCTTATAAGAATGTCAGCTGATTTCTCAGCAGAAACTTTGCAGACTAGAAGGGATTGGCATGAAGTATTTAAAGGGATGAAAACCAAGGATTCACAAAGACTACTCTACCCAGCAGAGCTATCATTTAGAATTTAAGAATGGATACAGAGTTTCCCAGAGGAAAAATGTTACAGTTCATCACCACCAAACCAGTATTACAAGAAATGTTAAAGGGACTTTTTTAAGAAGAAGAAAGAAAAATCAGCCCTAGGTAGCTCAGTTGGTTAAAGCATTGTCCTGATATACCAAGGTTGTGTGTTCAATTCCCCAGTTAGGGCATACAAGAAGAAACAAATGAATGCAGTAAACAAATGGAACAACAAATGTTTCACTTTCTGTCTCCCTTCCTCTCTCTCTCTAAAAATCAATAAATTAAAAAAATTAATAAAAAATCAAAAGTATGAAAAATAAAATGACAATAACACCACATATATCAATTACTTTAAATGGAAATGGATTAAATACTCCAATCAAAAAGACATAGGGTGGATAAAGAAAACAAGACCCTTACTTGTGCTGCCTACAAAAGACTCACTTCAGATTGAAAGACACACACAGAGTGAAAATATAGGGATAGAAAAATCATGAAAATGGAACAAATAATGTAGCAATACTTATACCAGACAAAATAGACTTTAATGCAAAGTTTATAGCATCTATAGCAGCAGACAAAGAAGAATCCAACAACTCTACTTCTGGGTATTTATCTGAAGAAAACCCAAACACTAATTCTAAAAGATATAGGCACCTATATATTCATTGCAGCATTATTTACAATAGCCAAGGTATGGAAGCCACCTAAGTGTTTATCAACAGATGAGTAGATAAAGAAGAAATGGTACACATTGTACACAATGGAATATGACTCAGCCGCTAAAATAAATACTCTTGCCATCTGCAGTAACATGGATGGACCTGGAGGGTATTGTACTGAGTGAAATAAGCCAGACAGTGAGACAAATGTCAGATGTTTTCACTTATATGTAGAAAGACAAATGTCAGATGTTTTCACTTATATGTAGAATCTAAAAAAAAAAAAAAAACAATAAATAAACAGGGAGAACAGACACAAGCTCACAGATACAGAGAATTTTTGATGGTCATCAGATGGGAGGGGGCTGTGGTTATGGGTGAAAAAGAGGAAGGGATTAAGAAGTAGGAATTGGTAGTTACGAAACATTCATGGATATGTAAAGTATGGTGTAGGGGATACAGTCAATAATACTGTAGTAAGTATATATAGTATCAAATGAGTACAGATTAATTATAATAACCATGTATGATATTGAATGGATACATATTTATTGGGGATCACTTCATAAGTTATATAAATTTCTAATCACTATGATGTACACCTGGAACTAATATAATATTGTATGTCAACTATAATTGAAAAAATTATTAAAAATAAAAATAAAAGTAAATATAACAAAAATTATATTAGTTTTAAATGTTGAGAATTATTAGAATTGAGTTTAAAGAATAAGGAGTTATTTGGAACACTAGGCTTGAATTATAAAGCAAAATAATAAGCATAATTACAAAAATATGTTTATTATGCTGAGATTTGCTGAGATTCTACATTATTTCCCTTTCTTCTAAAGGGGTTATGATAGCAGCATCATTGGTAATTGACAGTGTCCTTGTGAGGGTATTTAAAAAAAATTGGCATACAAAGTCCTTAAAATTTATAACACTGAAGACTGACATAAATATTAACATGTAATTATTGAATAATAAAGTCTTAACATTTCAGTTATGATCATGAGCTCTTACGTTCAGTAGGCTGACCAGTGAATGGAAGGCCAAGGCAGCTAGGTGTTCAGTAATATTGGCTTGCATCCCTTTTCACAGAAGCTTTGAGTTGGATCTCCTACTGTTAACAACATTGCGTACCCTCAATCGGATACTCAAAACCAATCTTGCTTAAAATAATAAACATGTTGAAAGGGTTATTTTGTATTTTTTTTCTAACTCCACTTTCTTGTTGTAACAGGTATGAATATGTTTTTAAGTATTAAAATGAAGCACTTACGTAACGTGTTTTAAGGAAGCCTGCTGGGTTCCGATAATTTCTCCATTCTTGCAGACAATACTGGTGATTTCACCCATTACTATTTCAAACAAGGTTAGTCATTTGATGTGATCCCTACAGATATAGATTTTAAAAGCCTAGTTGACACTTTTAGAATTTAGAGAAATTTGCGTGGATTTTCATTCTAATTTAATGTAGATTAGCAAAATTTAAAATTTTGAAACCCTCAGTTTTCAGTGAAAATTAATTCACAGAAAGGGTAATACAGGTTTTTTCCCCCTGTACAGTTTTGTCAATGACACCAAATTATTTAGTACTTGATATGGATAAGTCATTATGCTAGTGTGGGAAATTCTTGCTTCCTAGGGATTTTTGGCTCTAAAGGTCTACCTCACATTCAGTTCACACATTATTCAATTTTGGTTCTACATTTCACTGATAAAATTTTCTTACCATCAGTAAGATATTTGTCTATTTCATATTCTTTTCAGAAGAATTATAAATGCAGAAACCTCATAAAAAACATAATACTAAAAATAGTGAAATAACAATATTACAGGAAATAAATCATACCATATTTGGTTGCTAGAAAGAAAGAAAATTGTTTCCATGCTCTCTAAGGGAATTTGAATTTAGTTTCCATAATTTAAATTTCAATAAAGTACTTTTGAACTTTTTCTATTATTATAATGTTAGTGACACTATTTTAGTGAGGTTTGATTTGTTTTTATAACAAAAACACATTTCTATATACTGATAAAAAATCCTACTTAAAATAGATAGCATTTTTAATATATGATATTAAAAATATTATTACCATACTTGGTACATGGTACAGTTTATTCAGTTTTCGAATCCTCATTAAAAAATAACAGAAATCTCTTCATTCCACTGAGGGAACAACAGGTTGACAAATGAAAAACCTTTTACATAGTATGTGTTTAGCTTAAGTTGCCTTTTTTCATAAAAGTCTGTTATGTAGAGTTATTTCTGAATATCTTCTCAGTTGAGATAAACCACATGTACCTGAATTGAACTAGATGCCTGCTTACTCTCAAGGAATCTTCAGGTTCAGAAATGTGGATTCACTGGAGAGCAAAATCAGTTAATCTTTACAATAAAATGTAATGAACCAATAAAAGAACTACAGTTCAAGTGGCTGACATTATACTAAATGCCTTCCAGAAAACAGATTTTTCTCATAGTATGAGTTTGATGATTTTTTTTCTTATAGGTTATACAAAGACTCAATTAAGAACTTAAAACAACTGGTGACTATGATATAGACCTATTGCTTTTATTAGATTAAAAGTAAGGGTATAAATTACATATGGTACCATCTAGCCTACTTGCAAATTAGTAAACAAATAATACATATAGATTTCCCATCACATTTTTGAACAGAGATACAAACAAACATGAGATGTATTGCAGGAGATTATAATAGAATAGAAACAACCTATTGTTTCTAACATAAGTTTTTGTTTAGTATAAGGGTACCAAAAGAAGTTGATTTACCGGATGCTAAATTGACATTTTGTAATTTTATGCCATATAGATAGTAATCTCAAGAAGAAAGTAAGATTATAGCTATAGTTTTGACATCAAGGATGTATTAGCCTTTACCTTCAGGTTAAAAATAAACTATGCAAAGTCATAGAAGGCTTTTACTACAATGTATTGAATATAATTTTCTCTTAAGCTCACTGAGAATGATAGGCAGCTATTAATGAAAATTTAGGAGAGGTAAAAAATAATTCGAACTCACACCAAGGTTTACATTTGTTTTTGGGGTATGACCCAGCACTGGTGCAAGAGGCTGGGGCATGGGCAGGAAGAGAATGGGAGGAAGAGGCAGGTGACATGGAATGGAGGTTGAGGTTAAAAACTGGTAATTAAAAGGCATAAATGATTTGTTCTCAGTTCTTTCATGTGCCTTAGTAGCCTACTGTTGACTGAAAGCCTTACCAATAACATAAACAATTGATTAACATATTTTGTATGTTATATGTATTACATTACTATATTCCTACAATAAAGTAAGCTAGAAAAAAGAAAATGTTATAAAGAAAATCATAAGGAAGAGAAAATACACTTACAGTATTTATTGAAAAAAATCTGTATTTATGTGGTCCTACACAGTTCAAACCTATGTGGTTCAAGGGTCAACTATACAGTCTTCTGAGAAGTGAGAAACAGTGTGATTTAGTGGGTAGTACACTTGAAATAAAAGAATCCAGAAATCTAGTCATGTCTAAGTCAAAGTCTCCTGTGGCCTCAGTTTTATTGTCTATAAATCAATGAATTTACAGATTATCTATACAGTTCTTCTTAATTCTATCTTTTGCAACTTGATAATTCTCTACATAAAGTGTTCTGGGCTGCCATACTTGCTTTTCGACTTGCAGAATTCCAGCTGGTAGTCATAGATAATTTGCTCAAGAAATGTTGGTATTAACTAATTAATATAAGTTTAAATTTGTTCATTCCTGACTGATTTCTAGAATTTATAGCTGACCAGTCAGATTCTCCTCATAACAAGGTTTACAATCTGAGGGAGACCATGAGATTACAGAAGTCCTGTGAGGCATCTAGAGTCTTGTAGAGGTATTCTAGCTATGGTCCTACTTTGGTAGCAAATATTATAAAGGAGGAAGAGAGATAATTTAGATCTTAAATCCAAATCTGTATTTGATATACATTTTAGAGATCAGTATAATGTCATAAGATCAAAAAATCTTATGAATATGGCAGTTAACAATTTGGTCACTTTTGTGAGGTGAGTACAGACAGGGCTTCCACATTCAGCAATGTATGTTTAATGGCGGGAATTTTTTTCCTTGAAGTGAATTACATGCCAATTAGTGATGTATATATAACGTTCAAACCAACAAAATTCAAAAGCAGTTCACTGGGTAAGAATATGTACCCAACATTTTCCTGAAGTTAGGAGAATAAACTGCATAATTTGAACAAGGACATGGCAGAGTGACAAATTATATCAAAATCTGAAATGAGTGGAGGCAAAACCTAGAGAGAGGTTGGGTTGTCCTGAGTTTGGATGTAGTTTATAACCTTCATGGGGTTTCCCTTTTTTAGCTGCTGTGAAGAGTAAGTTTAGTTCAGCACTCCCCAAAAAACAGCAATTGATTCTGCAGAACTTTAGTGTTTAGTAACACTTTCTACCTTAGTACAATAATAAATCATGTCTCCTAATCTACATGGGGTTGTGGAACCTCAAGTCACATTTTGTCAAACAGAACAACCCATATTACAGCATTTATCCAAAAGGTGAGCATCATCATCATTATTGAAAATTGAGGAATAATTTTACTGTATAACTTTTTGTTAATCTATGGTACTACTGTCAGTTATTTATATGAGTAGGCCAATATGGAGAAAAACATATACCTCCAAAAAAGGAAGACATGAATAGAGAATAATAGTGTAAATGTCATGGGCTCTGCAGCTAGGTCACCTGAGTACAAAGCTGACTCCATCATTTACTAGCCATGGGGATGTAGACAGATACATGTGATTTTTGCAAGACAAAATTTCTAGCTTATCAAATTCCACTTGTAACCAATTTGACTTTCTTGAGACCTACTGCATCACACATTTCAAAGTTTCAGTGTTTCTGTCTGCTAAATTAGGATAGTAAGAGTTATCTTCCTCTTAGGGTTGTTTAGAGGCTTAAACTAACCCACAAAAAAGGGCTTACAAATGTATGTAACATATAGTAGTTACTAAAAAATAATGGCTATTATGTTATTATATTTATTGTATATTTCAAATAAATATTATATTAATGGTTAGATAGTCAAAGGAAGAAAAAATTACTCTTAAAATATGGCTAGAGAAAATCTAAACCTCATTGGAAAGAAATGTAAAGAGGACTAATTGTTACAATTATTTCATGTACAAGCCATACTAAGTATTTTTTAAAAATCATGGTGGCAAAGTATAGCATGGAATGTGGCTTTGAAGCATAAGGAAGAATATGCCACATCTATTGTGGTTGCATTGCTTGAAGGAAAACAGAGTTCTTTCAGTAGTGGGCATCTTTTCCTGTACTTACTGGCTATACGTGTGTGTGTGTGTGTGTGTGTGTGTGTGTGTGTGTGTGTAGTCTTTGGAGAAATAGCTATTCAAATCCTTTGCCCATTTGAAAATTGGACTATATTTTTATTGTAAAATTTAAAAATTTTTTATTTTAGATGCAACTCCCTTATCAGATGCATGATTTGCAAATTTTGGTGTTATCTAATTTGTCTATTTTTCTTTTGTCTTGTGTGCTTTTGGTGTTATATTTTAAAACACATTGCCTACTTTGAGGTCATGAAGATTTCCTGTTTTTTGCCTTCTAAGAATTTTACAGTTTTAGCTTTGACATTTAGTTCTGTAAGCTGATTTTGCCTGTGAATATCCATTTGTGTTAGCACCATTTTTAAAAATAACTGTCTTTTTACCATTGAACAATTTTGGCATATCTTTTTAAAAATATCTTTCAGAAATCTAGAATTCAATTAATTTGTTTCATTTGAATGGAAAATTCAGTGTGATTTTCCTTAAAGACATTTTATAATAAAGTCTTTTCTTTCATTCAGTTGATAAATCATTATAATTGGCAGTTTGTTATTACTATACCAAGTTTATGTCTTAGCTGAAACAAATTTTTTTATTTCCTTAAGTCAAATAACCTTTGCCCTTCTTGTAGTACATTGCTAAATTAATCTTCTATTTAAATGTTACTTCTTATAGTACATTCAGAGGAAGAATATTAATCTGAATGAAAGTTGTTTGTGGCTAGCAAAAAAAAAAAGAATTTGAATTACAAATTTTTTATATATCTAGTTCTTTAATTCATATATGGCTAACTAACTTAAAATTTCCACAGCTATCATATTCATTTCAAGCAATATACTTTTTGTTTATTTGAATTCTTGATTCTTTTTTCTTTACCTGCAACCTTTTCATATAGAGTACTCTTGCTTTTTGACTAATGTCTCAGTTACATAGATTGTATATCCTAACCTTATTCTAAAAGTCCCAAGATTTTTTAATTGAATTAACATAAAAGGGTAAAATATTTGCTTGTACAGCATTAGATAATTGAGTTGTTGGATTTTGTAAAACAAACAAATAAATAATCCCCTCCAATGAACAATAAATACCTAAAATATACTACCAAAGATAAAAATGAACAGATATTTTTAGTAGCCAAAAAGGTAGATATTGTATAGCTAAAGAGACATGGAATAATTCTAACATTAATAAATTTGTGGGGGTTGTGGTGGTGGGAGAAACTCCCAGCCTCACAGGAGAGTTCTTTGGAGAGACCCATAGGGTCCTAGAACATACACAAACCCACCCACCCAGGAATCAGCGCCAGAAGGGCCCAATTTGCTTGTGGGTAGTGGGGGAAGTGACTGAAAGCCAGCCAAGAGCTGAGCAACCAACATTGTTCCCTCTTGGACCCCTCCCCCACATACAGTGCCACAATGCAGCCAAGTGAGTTGCCTTGACCTGGTGAATACCTAAGGCTCCGCCCCTTACCACATAACTGGTGTGCGGAGACAAGAAAATATGGCCCAAATGAAAAAACAGATCAAAGCTCCAAAAATAGAACTAAGCAATGAAGAGATAGCCAACCTATCAGATGCACAGTTCAAAACACTGGTAATCAGGATGCTTACAGAAATGGTTGAGTATGGTCACAAAATAGAGGAAAAAGTGAAGGCTATGCAAAGTGAAATAAAGGAAACTGTAGAGGGAACCAACAGTGATGGAAAGGAAACTGGACTGAAATCAACAATTTGGAGGAGAAGGAAGAAAGAAACATTCAAACAGAAGAGAATGAAGAAACAAGAATTCAAAAAAATGAGAAGAGGCTCAGGAACTTCTGGGACAACTTTAAACATTCCAACATCCTAATCATAGGGGTGCCAGGCAGAGAAGAGAAAGACCAAGAAATTGAAAACTTATTTGAAAACATAATGAAGGGGAACTTCCCCAATCTGGCAAAGGAAATAGACTTTTAGGAAGTCCAGGAACCTCAGAGAGTCCCAAACAACTTGGACCCAAGGAAGCACACACCAAGGCACATCATAATTATAATACTCAAGATGAAAGATAAGGAGAGAATCTTAAAAGCAGCAAGAGAAAAGGAGACAGTTACCTACAAAGGAGTTCCCATAGGACTATCAGCTAATTTCTCTAGAGAAACCTTACAGGCAAGAAGGGGCTAGTAAGAAGTATTCCAAGCCATGAGAAACAAGGACCTACATTCAAGATTACTCTATGTAGCTACTGTAATCCAAACAGCCTGGTACTGGCATAAAAACAGGAACATGGACCAGTGGAATAAAACAGAGAGCCCAGAAATAAAACCAAGTCTCTATGGTCAATTAATATTTGACAAAAGGGGGCAGCAACATAAAATGGAGTAAAAGTAGCCTCTTCAACAAGTGGTGTTGGGAGAACTGGACAGCTACATGCAAAAAAATGAAACTTGAACACCAACTTACACCATACACAAAAATAAACTCAAGGTGGATAAAAGATTTAAATATAGGCTGTGACACCATTAAAGTCCTTGAGGAGAACATAGGCAGGAAAATCTCAGATATTTCACGCAGCAACATTTTTACTGATATGTCCCCTAAAGCAAGGGACATAAAAGAAAGAATAAACAAATGGGATCTTATCAAAATAAAAAGCTTCTGCACGGCTAAACAAAACAGTATTAAAATAAAAAGAGGACCAACTGTATGGGAAAACATATTTGCCAATGATACCTCAGACAAGTGTTTAACCTCCAAAATATATAAAGAACTTACAAGACTCCACTCTAAGAAGACAAGCAACCCAATTAAAAAATGGGCAAAGGACTTGAACAGACACTTCTCCAAGGAGGACATACAGAGCATCCAGAGACACATGAAAAGATGCTCAATTTCGCTAGCTATCAGAGAGATGCAAATTAAAACCACAATGAGATACCACTTCACACCAGTCAGAATGGCCATCATAAACAAAACAACAAACAACAAGTATTGGAGAGGTTGTGGAGAAAAGGGGACCCTAGTGCACTGTTGGTGGGATTGCAGACTGGTACAACCACTATGGAAAGCAGTATGGAATTTTCTAAGAAAAGTAAAAATGGATCTACCTTTTGACCCAGCAATCCCACTGCTAGGATTATATCCTAAGAACCCTGAAACACCAATCCAAAAGAATCTATGCACCCCAATATTCATAGCAGCACAATTTACAATAACCAAGTGTTGGAAGCAACCCAGGTGCCCATCAGTAAATGAATGGATCAAGAAACTATGGTACATTTACACAATGGAATTCTATGCAGCAGAAAGAAAGAAGGAGCTCCTACCCTTTGCAACAGCATGGATGGAACTGGAGAGCATTATGCTAAGCGAAATAAGCCAGGTGTTGAAAGACAAATACCATATAATCTCACCTTTAACAGGAACCTATTCAACAAAACAAGCATAATATAACCAAAGACACTGAAATTGGCTGATAGTCACTAGAGGGGAGAGGGGAGGAAATTTCAGGGGAAAAGGGGAAGGGTTTGGAGTAACAAGTATGAAAGACCCATGGACAAAAACTAGGAGGGGTGGATATGGGAGGGAAGTGGGGAGTGTTGGGACAGTGGCCTGGGATGGGAGTAAAAGACAGATAACTGTACAAGAACAGCAATTAAAATAAAAAAAAAAGATTACTCTATGTAGCAAAGCTGTCATTTATAATGGAAGGGCAGATAAAGTGCTTCCCAGATAAGGTCAAGTTAAAGGAGTTCATCATCACCAGGCCCTTATTATATGAAATGTTAAATGGATTTATCTAAGAAAAAAACAATAAATAATATGAGCAGTAAAATGAGAATAAACTCACAACTATCAACAGCAAAAACAAAAACCTAAAAACAAAAACAAGCTAAGCAAACAATTAGAACAGGTACAGAACCACAAAAATAGAGATCACATGGAGGGTTGTCAGCAGGGAGGGGGATGTGGAAGAATGGGGGAAGAGGTACAGGGAATAAGAAGTATAAATAGTAGGTACAAAACAGACACGGGGAGGTTAAGAAGAGTATAGGAAATGTAGAAGCCAAAGAATTTATATGTACAATCCATGGACATGAACTAAGGTGGGAGAATGCCAGGGGAGGTGGGTACAGGGTAGAGGGCAATAAAGGGAAGTAAAAAATGGGACAACTGTAATAGCATAATCAACAAAATATATTTAAAAATTTTGAGAGACATCAGGAGAACTTTCATAAATTTCAGAGGCCAATTCACTTAAAAATCAAGTATAATGTCTAAAAGAGAAGTAAAACCTACATAAAGAAATTCCTACATTGCCCTTTCTGTAAACACCCATACACTTGAATTACTTATTTACTATTATTCACCAGAATTTCATTTTTATGAGACATTATCTTATCTAGGTTCAGCACAGGCTATAAAACAAGACACATCTGTTTGATTGATTCACTTGCCAAAATGTTAATATCACCTTTGCAGTCTCTGAGCTTTCCACCCTCTGTCTTTTGGGCTTACTGAGATCATAGAGTCAATTACAACCTTTAACTTAACCTCTAACACTCTGGTTTTATGGCATGCTAATGCTATTGGAAAGTTTCCATCAGGTATTCAGATGTTGGGTGGACTTGAAGTAAATGAAAAGGAAATGTGAAGGTAAGTTAACTTTCTTTTTATTAGAGACATCAGTGAAAAATCTAAATAAAATAAGATTTGCATTTCCCCACCTGCTTCCTTAAGAATATCTTGGAACTATTAGATTATATTGGATTGTATTTAAAGATTAAAATTCATTTAGCCAAATACCCTCAATCGATTTGAAGAAGCAGGTATTGCTTGGCTTGTGGCAAGATAACTTCAGTTTCTGCCTCCTTCTTCCTGTGGCTGCTTTCCCTCTGTGTGTGTCTGTGTCTCTTCTCTTTATGAAGACAACAGTCATTGGATTAGGGCTCACTCTAATCCTCTATGATCTCGTCTTAACTTGATTATATTTCAAGCACTCCATTTCCAAATAAAGTTACCTTCACAGGTACCAGTGATTAGGACTTGAATATTTCTTTTTGGGGCACATAATTCAGCCCATAACACCCATGTATTATCTTTAATTTCCTAAACTCTTCTATGGTGGCCTTCTTATTTTGAGCTTCTTATTTTGTTATCTTTGGATCTTGTTGTTCCATCCATCCATCCATCCATCCATCCATCCATCCATCCATCCATCCACTGAAATCTGCTATGTGCCAGGCACTGTTGTAGACACTGGGAGTACAGGGTAGAATGAAGTAAAACCCCTGCCTCATGCACTTACATTCCATTAGGAGTTGATAGGCAATCAAGACATTAGTTTTATAAAACACCCTTGATCATAACTGTTACAAAGTTAAATAAGGCATAGAAAGAGAACCAAGAGATTTGGGGGCAGGCAGGCATGGCATGCGTGTGGGAACCGCATTTCAGGTGAGATGGTTGGTGCTAGTACCTGTGCTGCTAAATGAATGCATCTAAACCTGTTGCTGTTTATCAGTGATCCAGTGTGCTGACTCATTCATATAATATATTAAAAAGATCTTTCTAGAAATAATTCCTTAAGCAAGTATAGACTTTATTTTAGAAGGTAGAAAAGATGGCTTTGAGGAGTATCTCTTGATACAGTCATTCAACTACCATGAGCTAAGTATATTTTGTGTGCACCTTTGCTAGGTGAAAGGGATGCAAAGTGATAAGTAAGGAAAAGTCAACATCTGCCTTCATGGAACTATATATTATAGGGCTTTCTCTCAAAACTTTGATGTAATGCAGAATCTATTCTTGAATAACCAGTAACTAATTGGTATGTGGGGAAGAGTTGATTTAAATCTGACTTCATGTATTTCCCATGGATCTCTTGGCAAATAAATTAAATATAATTTTGTTAGTTGTTTAAAAGACATTTTCTATATACTATAGCTAATTGACTATAAAGATCATGCATCAAAATTATATGGAGCTAAGAAAATTTTTAGTGTGAGTGTTGTTGGTTGTATACTGTTTTCCTTGGTGTAATATGTTGTAGGGTTATTTTTACAGAAATATTATGGTGGGAAATATTATTACAAGCTACATAGTCCAGATGTGAATTATGAAAGCTGGTATGAACCATATTTTATTTGATGATTTGTTTATTCATTTTTAGAGCATAGAATAAGAAGAAATCATGTACTTTTATTTAAGAAAACAAATCTCTAATTTGTAGAGGACAAATCAAAGTTTGCTGAGTAGCTCACCTAAAAACTGACCCAAGCTGTTATCCTGGTTTCCTGTACACTGTGTATATGGGCCAGCTATTGTTTTACTAAGATGAATGAATCTCTGCCAAAGGATTTAGAAGCTCCAAAGGATTTATAGTTTGTTTGTTTGTTTTTTTTTTATATTCAAGCTGAGGCTGTGAAAGTCTTGTTTGGAAATAAAATATGTACATTTTAATAATTGTAAAACTACTGTTTATTAGTTTTTAAAACAAAGTTAGTAATCTAGGACTTTCTTAGTCTTGTCTTATACACAAGCAGTGTTGATTGTTTTTTGGCCACTCCCTGTTTTCTAAAGATTATGTGTATGAAATATTAATTATAAACTCAGGGAATAATACTATCTGTATTTCCTCTAGAAATTCTTTGGTTTACTACAATAGAATCTCATTTTAATGCTATTGGATGAACCAGCCAAACTGATTTGATGAAATTTTCAATATAGTTTGCTGTTACTTTTTTTTTTTTTTTTTTGCTTGGGATTAGTTTGATTAAAGTAGACCATTCATGAGGCCCACAAAACAGATTTGGTCATTATCAGTCTGAAGTTTTATTCTCTTCCATGGCTGCACACTGTCCCTTTAATCACAGATCAGTAATCTCACCAACATGCCATTGATTGAAGAGAGAGAATCCGGACAGAAGGGTGGGGATGGCCTGAGTCTAATCCATCGTGACTGTGGGACACCAGCTTCTGATGTGTGACAGTAGGGTCACTTTCACGGATGAAGGTTATTGTGTAGAGGACACTATTTTTCTTATTTATGTGGTAGAATATCATAGCAGAATTCTGTTGCCTTACTTGTCATAAAATAAGATGGGTTCTCATGTTAAATAAAACTCATTATCTTTAATTTATTGGGGAGCAAAGGTAGTATTAACATAAGTTTACAATTTGGATGCCTAAGGTTAGGATATTATGGTTTTATTTTTGTACATTAAGTCACCCCCTCCAAATAGTAACAATCATTTAATTTGCTCACAGATCTGTGTTTTGGACTGAGCTTGTGTTTGTTCCCTGTGCAGTCAGCTGGGATAGCTCAGCTGGGGCTTAGGATCTGTTTCTAAGATGACTCACTCACATGGCTGGCAAGTTGGTGCTGATTGTTGGTTGGCTGGGAATTAAACTGGGGCTGTGATGAGTGTTCTCAGTTTCTTTCTACCTGGGCCTCTCCATTGGGCTTTTTGGGTTTCTCAAAAGCATGGAAGCCAGATTCCAAGAGCAAGTGTACTAGAAGACAAGAAATAGCAACTCCAGGCATGGGTTGGGAAATTGGCTCAGTACCTTATGCCATATTGGTTGGTTAATTAGTCACAGAGCCCACTCAGATTTAAAGGGAGGGGACACAGGCCTCATCCCTCAATGGGAAATATGTCAAATAATTTGCAGCTGTCAATAATATACTATAAACCTTTCTTATAGTGAGTAGAGAAGACTATCATTGTCTCAGTAAAAATATAGGCACTCGGGTACTTCAGCAACCTTAGAATTTGTCAGTCATGCCCCAGAGCAATAGAATGAAGTTAACAGATACCATGATTTCATAGTTAGCATTCTAGAAATCCAATCTAGCTTTTCTAGTATCTTTTTTTTTCTAGGTACATACCAGTACATAAATTCTCTTAGTAAACTTGAAGTTATCACCATTTCTGGGTAGAAACTGCTACACTTTGCTAGGGGTCTTAAAGGTTTTTGATTGTGCATTTCTATTATTACTTGTAAAAATGAAGTATTTCTTTTATTGATATGGTGAAGAAGGTTAAGTAGAGGCAAATCAATAATTCTTATACTGCATCATTTCTGCAGCAGTGGGCAGATAATTCCTTGCCTGTTATGTCTGCTAATGAAATTTTTTGAGCATGCACCATTCATGCACTACAGTACAAATATTTTATTTACTTTATCAACAGAAATTAAAACCCTGGCCGGGTAGCTCAGTTGGTTGGAGCATTGTCCTATACATCAAAAGGCTGAGGGTTCGATTCCTGGTCAGGCCACATACCTAGGTTGTGTGTTTGATCCCCAGTGGGGGCATGTGCAGAAGGCAGCTGGTCAATGTTTCTCTCTCACACTGATGTTTCTCTCTCTCTTTATCTCTCTCCTTTTTTCCCTTTCTAAAATCAATAAAAACATATCCTAAGGGTAAGAATTAAAGAAAAGAAATTAGAAAAGTAAAAGATAAAAATATAAGGAGTTATAATATTTTATCCTCAAGTGCCTGGGTCTGTGCACCTCACTGTAGGGAACTCTAGAGTACTAGTTTTTCCTCCTTCTTTGGTTCTCCACTTCCCTCTCTATTCACCTGGCAGAGAGTTATAAACAATCCCTTCTTCATGATATGAACATGCTGCTCTTCATTTCAGGAAGTGGACTCTATTCACCCTCTCCCCTCTTTTAATCTGGGCTGGCCTTGATCAACAGAATGTGGCACAAGTGATGTTGTGGGACTTCTGAGGCTAGATTCCATGAAGGTTGCAGCTTTCCTTAGGCCTTTTAGAATATTGGCACTTGGAATACTCCATTCTGGGACTCAGCCTTCATATTGTGGGAATGCCAAGCGAAGTCTGTGTGTAGGTGTGTCAGTTGTCAACCCAGCTGAACACTCGGCTGATAGACGGCATTAGCTACTGTCTAAGATGTTCAGCCCAGTCAAGCCTTCAAATGACTGTAGTCTAAACCATCATTTGTAACTGTACAAGAGAACCACCCAGCTGAAGCTCCAGTCAATGATAGAAAATAATAGGTTATTATTTGAAGTCACTAAGTTTATAGGTAGTTTGTTATGAGGCAGTAGATAACCAGAAAATCATTCTTATTCTCTAAATAGGTCTCCCAATTATTAATGCCTTACTGTGAATCATAACTACAGAATTTTCATTAAAAACATTAAAATTTGTGTATTTCTTTATAGATAAGGAAGCATCCTCAGAGAGGTTAACAATGGGCAAACAATCAGGATATAAAGGACCTGGAATTGATAATGCAGGTCTTTTGGCCAGGAAAGCTCATATTCTTTTTACTATAGCATTCCTTGGGTCCAATTGCATGCCATTGTGAAATAACATTAGGTGTTATGCAACATGGTTGCCTAGGGTATTAAACAGACCAGAGCAGGTAGGTGCTCTGATCCGTAGGGCTTGGCAGGAGGTAAAACAGTCAGATGAGAAATATATTTGGCAGGGTCAGGGATCTGCCCCACCCCCAGCAATGGGAGTGTCTCAAAAAACCTGCATAAGCACCCTGCAAAAGAAAGAGCTTTATGACATCTTCCAGGTTTACAGAGTGGGTCACAGAGCCAGCTTATGACAATGCCAGTTAAATAATATTCTCCCCATACCTGTTCTTTCTCCACCGTTTTGGTCACCAATCTTCTAACTCAGACCCCCATCCTGGAGGGGTCACAATGATCAGCTAGAAAGTAGGATAGGAGGTGATCTAGAGAGAGAGAAGTCCCATTCATCCCCTTCCCAGGTGGTAGCTTTATCTAGGGTTAGGTGAAATAGCTGGAATATGGAGCGATGTTGGCAGCCTTACTTAAAATGTGGAATGGACTTACTAGGTATCAGATTGAGATATTTTCAGCTTGGAGAAAATATAGGCATTTTAATTACTTAAGAGTCATTAAACACAGGTCATGATTGTCTATGTTTCCATTCATGGCATAAATTCTAAACAGACAGTGGAAGACAAAATAAAGTCATTTTGCAATTTTTACCTGTTGAATTATGTTGGTTCAGCTGACTGTCATTTAAGATATAGCATAGCTAGATACATTGTGCAGAGCTTTGTGGGCTGAGCAGAAATCTAAAAGAGCTACTATTTTGAACATGGTTGCACTATGATCTCTTTTGGAATTGAATGAATTTAAAAGTTTTAAACAAATGAAAGCACCTTAGCAGAAAGAACAGGGATACTCAGTGAGACTGTGTACCACTTTAAAATTTTTTAAAGATTTTACTTATTTTTAGGGAGAGGGGAAGGGAGGGAGAAAGAGAGGAAGAGAAACTTTGATATAAGAGAAACATCCACTGGTTGATTCTCATATGCATCCCCACCAGGGACTGAACTGCAACCCAGGCTAATGTACTCTGACCAGGAATTGAACCTGCAACCTTTTGCTTTGTGGAACAACACCCAACCAACTGAGCCACATTGGTCAGAGCAAGACTGTACATCTTTTTATTAAAATTATGAAAATTTCAGTATAAAATATAGCTGTTTACTATGAGATGGAGTTTGCTAACAACCATATTATGTGACTTGCAGGGTTTTTTTATGATTATACTATTAGGAATCTTTAGCTCTTAAAGTGATGTTGTAGTAAAGAGTGGAATATCATATAATCTTTTGAGAGAGACAGATACATTAAATAATAAAAATGCTCTTAGTTTGTATTGAAAAGATAATAATTGAGTTTTATTTTCCAAAGATTGTTGAAAGAAAGCAAATTTACTAATGTTATTACTGATAACATTTGTTATCTCTTTTATGGATTTGTAAATGAAATATTTTTTCCAAAGACATTGAAATTTACTGCCACATATTTGGAAAGAATTAGAGCTTATCAGCTAATCTTTTCTATTTTATTTTACATTTGAACATTGCCTTTATTTTTATTGAGTAAAATACTCTTGTCAATTTGGATGAGACTTTTATTTCTGAAAGAGTTTACTGTGTTATCCAGACAAATATGAACGTATTTCTTTTTTTTTTCCTTGGCATAATCTCCTATCAGCTATTTGGTATAATAAGAATAAAGTATTTACCATTCACTATTGTTATATGATTAGCTTCACCTGCTTTTGGAAACAGACCTATATACTAGTTTATTCTGAATATGCATGGAGCGGCGCACACCTATTGTTTTTGGGCCATTTTTTTTTCTTGTTGCATAGAACTCTTTGGCAGTTAAATTTCTTGAAGATATTAATACGAAGTCATTTTTCTTTAACAACAGACACCTAGTGGAAGCGAATCTGCAAAAAAGATGCCTCTATTTAACGTTCTTTATGATAAAAATGGAAGATATATTGACTGAATATAACCAAGAGTACAATAATAAAATACTTCATTCAGTTAACTACTGTTTATTTTATATCACCTATTTTCTCAGAACACTGTTTAGAAAGGAGGTAGATGAGTGTAAGAAACAGTCTGGTTTGTGTGTGTCAATGAGACTAGAAAAGACGGAGAGGAAAATGACCCTGCTTGGGGCACCTGGAATTCCACAAGGGATGGTGCTGTTGTGTCTGTAGCTCAGTACGAAGGAGATCCAACGTTGTATGATGAGGGACAGCTGTGCAGACTCATGTATATGTGTGTCTCCTTCTCTTTAAAATGGACACAAAAATATTTGAGTTATTACTTTCCCTCATAATTCTCTGTAGTGTTTTCAGTAAAATTAATAATAGTCTTTTTAGAAAACAGAATATTGGAATATTTTAAATCCTAAAATCACTATGTATATTACCTTTTGATAAAAAATCCTGTTTTGAAATTACATGAATGTGTCCTGGCTGATGTGGTTTAGTTGGTTGGGAATCATCCTGCAAAGTGAAAGGACACTGGTTCAACTCCTGGTCAGGGCACATGCCTGGGTTGTACGTTCAGCTTTCTGGTCAGGACATGCGGGAGAGGCATCTGATCAATGTTTCTCTCTTACATCAATGTTTCTCTCCCTTCCCAGCCCCCCTCAGATAAATAAGTAAGTAAATAAATAAATCACAACGTAAATGAGAATTAAAAATACAAGTTTTTCTTATGGACTAATATTTTCTTTCTTGGAAAAAAAAATTGCCTGCAAGTTCTGCTGGGTGGAGTGAGATGAAGACTGCTAAAAAGAAATGCCTTAGTGTATGTTTGTTGAATGAATGCATATAGACCAAAAGAAATAGTATGCTAAGTGATTTCATTATTTTCAGCATAGTGTGTTGCCTGTGTTCAGAAGCATAAGAGCTAACTAATAAGAACTGGAGGAGCCCAGTTCTCCAGTTAAAGCAGTTTTACCCAGACCGAGGCATTGTAGATAAAACAAAAAGTTCACTTCAGAGTTGTTATATTTTAGCCACGGCAGCAGTATGATTTTCATATGATTGCATGTTATACTGTGATTAGCTGAGAGCACATAGAAAGGGTATGCAATGGACATCTTTGTACAGGGATCTTTTAAGCTGCAGGACGTCTGGTTTATGATCACTGGGAGCAGTGGTGGTTTCAGCAGGCCTGCTTTAGAAATATGCAAGGGCTTGCAGTGATTTTAGAAGGAGTTTTAGGAGGTCTTAGCAACTGGTGTCACATTGAAGAGCAGTTCTTTAATGGAGTGAGCTCTACTGTTGTGTAGTTGGTTGGCACTGATCTGTAAAACATAACTCTATGCTTGGATAAATTGTGAATTAAATATTCACTTTCTTTTGTGTCTCACTTTTTAAATATCCTGAATATTCTTTAATGAGCAATAGTGAGTATGGCTAGTAATCACTGACTCATTGTGAATTAAATTAGGACAAATCTTGAATTATGGGGCAATGTTGGGTGCTTATTTCAAAACAATGGTTAGCCTGTTATTTCTGTTTTCTCCTACATTATCTAAACAGATAAGCTGCTGTTTTCTCACATCTGTTTAAGGAAAAACTATGCAATAGAGAATTAGAATTTGAGAAATTTCAATGAAAGCTGACATTCAACCCCTGAGCTATATCCTGTGTTTTGTCAGTGATAGAAGCTTCAGGGACAGCCCATGATGAGTGAGAAAAGCACTGTTTTGAGAGCCTGGAATGATCCTTTCACAATTCACTCAGACTCTGATATTACCTTACATCACTGTAACTATGCTCCAGGAAGACTGCCAAGATGTTCAAGTATCCCCCTCTGCCCCCAGAGCTAATTGATGAACTGATACGGGATGCCTTGACTCAGCTGTAGCGCATAGACACACAGTGAGGTTCAAAGGCAGCTGGCATACTCATTGCTGATTTCTTTGTTTGGCAACTTCCTAAAACAGTACAGGGCACACACAAACACTTGGCACTTCACTGAAGAGTGATGATGCCTGTTAGTTAACGCCAGCATGAGGGTAAACAGGATGTGTTGGATATCAGGTTAAGGGATGTAATTTATGGGTTGGACTGATAGAATTCTGGCTTTCTTGTCTGCAGTCCTTTTTATTTCCAAATTCTCTGCAGCAATTAGGTATCTGACCAATTTCTGTACACAACTAAGGAATGTCAACTGAAAGAACCCCATTTGGTCAAGTTTGAGGCCAAGTTCAGCTGATTGGCTGTGTCCTTGGGGGTCGCTGATGTATTGCAGCAGACAGTAGACATGAGGGAGCTGTCGGAGTGCCGCTGGGGCTTTCCTTTTCCCACTTATCCCCTCCCTGGTTCTTGCCAAATCTGCTTTGCATTTGAAGTTGATTGAAATGCGTCTCACTGTTAACCTGTCAACCAAAACCCCTGTGATTTAGAGGGCTTTTTGTTCATATTTCATTGGTGCAAGAAATTGAAGTGAGAAATCTGGATCCTTTTAGAGCACTGAGATGACCAAACAGAACGGCATCTGGACTTACCCCCAATTAATGGAAAAGTATTGTCAGGTGCAGGGGATAAAACTTTTTTAGAACCGTGGTCCTTCGGTGCCAAAAGTTTGTTGTGGGTAATGACCTCTCTGGAGCTGTTCAGAAAGTCCCTGGAAAACATTATAGAGAATTATACCATCTTGGATTTAGGTGCATTTATTCTTCCTAAGAGCACAAAATGCTTTCATATATAGGTTATCTCATTTATCTTCATCCCATCAGCATGAAATAGTTTGTGGCAGTTATAATTATCCCCTTTTATATAGGAAGAATTGGGAACTAGAGAACCATAGAATGTTTATGTTTTATAGTATTTTTCTTTCCAAAGAGGTGAAAATGCTCTATAAATATCTACACCTATTGTTATTACATGAGGAAGCATTTATTATGGGTGAGTTGTGAACAATAAAAGGACGTTAACCATTTTGTGCCATAAGATAACTTTAGGGGAAAACATAAGTTGCTATCTATGAAACCACTTTTCGTATATGTTCAGTCTGTTTCTGGTGAATTGAAAGGACTTATGAATGAAAACAAATCTGTCTGAAAAATGGATTAAAATAATCTTGTTCTTGGTTCTTGAACACTGGAAATTTAGATTGCCCAGCAGCAGTGAAGCAGAACCAGATGTTGTTTTCCGGGGCACAAAGCAGCCTGACACAAGCACCTTGGTCATGGGACCGGGGTTTGAGCCAAATGTAAAGCATTGTTACTACATTAGATCAGCGATGCTGTGAGGGACAGGATGAAAAATAGCGGAAAGTGAATTGAACATTTTAGAAAAAGGTGTTCAGTAAATTAAACATGTTGTCAAGAGCCCCTGAATTGTATTTGAGGAAAGTGTTAGGTGGAACTTTATTAGGTAAATCATAGGTTTTTCTAAGGTAACAGAGAATCTAAAAGTACAGTGACCATCAAAATAGAAGTATTCATCTTCCCTTGTAAGTTGGGGCAGGTGGTCAGGGTAGTCTGGCAGCTTGACAGTAGCAGGAACCCAGAACCCTCCGTCTTCTACATTCAATACAAGCCTTTCATTTTATGATCTAAGATGACTGTTTGAATTTTCCCTTGTCATGTGAGTATTCTAATAAGTTGGGAGGGTGAGGGGTGCAGCGGAAAACCTACTCCTAACTTCTGGGTACATAAACCAGATGTCTCGCATATCCATGTTTGATCATAATTCATTGGCTAAAACTGGGTCCCATGGACCATCTGGCTTCAGCAGCGGCTAGGACATGTAGCAGGCCCTGGTATGGTCTTTAGCCATACGCCCAGCTGCAACGTGAGGGGCTGGTGACTAAAGCAAGAAGGGGAGAATGGGTATTGAGGGAAAACCAGCAGTCTCTGACACAGAAACATATTGTGACAAACTTTTAATCTATTTTAAAATCTTCCAACTTTAAGATTATTTTAGTACTACTGGATAGCATTTATCTAGATAGCAATTATCTAGACATAATTGCTGAAAAATACATGTTTACTTTCTAGACAATATAGACAATATTGCTGATGAATACATGTTTTGGGGGCATGTTCCTTAAATCAATGAAGACTCATGATATAGCTAAATCATTAGGATAATGAATTATGTATTTCCTATATTAAAAGGGCAAATGGAAGTTCATTTTTTGTCATGCTCCTTAATACTTTGCATTGGGGTAATCATATTCTGATAAAGAAATTTTGTAAGCATGCCGCATTCACCACCCCCCTCATACTAAGTTAAATTTAGAGGAAGTATTCAGAATTTACTTCCTTATCTACTCTACATTACAAAATCAAATTTGCCAGCCATGGTAGTTTCAGGAGTACCATTTGGCTGCAAGATGGGGCAATGAACGAGCTCTTTTTGGGACAGAGTACCAGGTGGTGGTGTTTGGGGGTGGAGGAATGTATTTTCCTTCCCTGTCTCTTTTTTTGTAGGTATTGCAACACCTTTTACAAATAAGTTTCTTTCAACATACCTTACGAAATGTCTTCATTCACACTATAAAACTTATGAAAATATCAAATCGCTTCTATTTGATGTTGTCAATAAAGAAGTAGTCATGCTTTGTCTATAAGCAGCTCATCTTCCTGTAAAAGAAAAGTTACCCATAGTTTCAATTTTTTAAATGTCATAATTGACCATATAACCTTCAGATTTAAATTATCTAAATACTCCATTGCTGGGGTGGTTGTTTTTGTCTTGTTATCGTTACTGTGTTTTGCTTTCCCGGGCCTGGTAAAACAGTGTGTTCGGTAGGCTGTTTCCCCAAATTATTCCTAAGGCATGAGGGAAAAGAGCTTTCTGGTTGTGTTATTTCCCTCATTGCTTGGTAGAGAATTTTTCAGAATTATTATTCAAGTTATAATGCAAAATTGATAACCTTTGTCAAATTCCAGCTGAGATTTGCTATGGGATCCTTTAGCATCAAATATTTTCCTTAGAGTATGCTATTATAGGTATACAGTTTAAAAATCATAACACTTATAATAAAATATTTTTTCTTTGTCCCACACTCTCCACGCTTAATTTCTATTTCATAGAAGCAACCATCTGAACCTATTTAGCTGTTCTCATTGATCTCACAGTGTCCAAGTAGTATGCTTGCAAGGCTTTTTTAAAACAAATTTTATAAAGTCCGCAGACATTTTCTATTAATGTCTGGATTTTTTGCAATTAACACGTTTATTTTTGTGTTCTTAATTTTATTTTGTGGTGGTTTCAGATGTACAGCTTAGCGGTTAGATAATCATATACTTTACATAGTGTTCCCATCGATATTTCCAGTACCCCAGCGGGCACCATACATAGTTGTTGCTGTATTATTGGCTGTATTTCCTATGCTTTACTTACTTCCCCATTGCTGTTTATAACTACCAAGTTGTGCTTCTTAGTCCCTTCACCTCTTTCACCCAATGCCCCATCCCCCGTCCCCTCTGCAATCTACTACTTCTCTCTCTGTATCTATGAACCTGTTTTAAATCTGTTTGTTTATTTATTTTCTATAAATTCCACATAGGAGTGGAATCATATGGTACTTGTCTTTCTCTGACTGGCTTATTTTACTGAGCATAATACTGTCTAGGTTCAGCCATTCTGTCGTCACAAGTGGTATATTTTGTTCTTTTATATGGCCGAGTAATAGTCCATTGTATATGCATATGTGCACCATAAATTATTTATTCACTCATCTATAAATGGGCACTTGTGATGCTTTCATACTTTGGCTATTGTAAAGAATGCTTCAGTGAACATAGGGGTGCATATATTCTTCTGAATTAGTGTTTTGGGTTTCTTCAGATAAATCCCTTGTAATGGAATCAGTGTGTCATAAGGCATATCTGTTTTTAATTTTTTGAGGAAACTCCATACCGTTTTCATATACTCTACTATGCCCACGACTGTTTCCCCACAACGTGCGTGTATCTTTGCCCCACCCTTTCAACATAACTCTTTTTTTATTTGTGATTCAATCACTACTCGACAATTATTTTATTATGACTACATAGAAATTTGACACAGCTGAGCTGTGTAGTGTTCTATGATTACATTTTCTCCTTGGAAGAAAACATTGCTTTATTTATGTTCACTTTTCTATGTATGTCTCACTGTTCACTTTATTATAAGACCCTTTGCCAAAACTATTATATTCATCTCACTGTGGTAAAAAAAACAAACAAACTCAGACAGCCTTCCTATAGTATTCTTTCAGTTCATTTTATTGTTGGCACACTTCTCAGGGCTTTCAGTTCTCTCTTGCTCGGGACTGGTTGTTCTCTAAGCCTGGAAAGCTTCTCCAGAAGCTTCTCCTCAGCATCATCCTGTGCATTGAGCATGCTTCCTCTCCTTCCTCTGTGGATCTCACTTCCTCTTCCTCAGGTGAGTCTCTGAGTGTGGTGGGCTACATCACTCTTAATTCCTGAGAGAGGGTATGTAACTTTTTGAGATCTTTCACTTCTAAATATGTTTGTTCTCAGTTGTTATATTTGATTTTTAGTTTGGTTACCAAAGAATTTAAGTTAAAAATCATTTTAGCTCAAAATGTTGAAGACATTGCTACATTTTGTCTCTAGTTTTTATTAGTATACCTGAAAACTTTATTGCCTTCCTCATTCTCTAACCTCCATATATATCCTGTTTTTCTATCTGTAATTTTATGAAGCTTTCTTTACCTACAGTTTTGTGAGATTTCAATATGATATGCTTTCGTGTGGGTCATATTCAGTCACTAAGGTGGGTACTTGGGGCAGGCACTTTTCAATTTATTATTTCCTTTTGTTTTGGAATTTGGGGGTGAGGGAGTATTATTTTTTTGATTTTTCCTGCCTTTCTACCGCCACTATTCATTCTCATTTTCGCTCTTTCATCTTCCTCCATCTATCTCTCTCATATAAATGTACATACATGGACAGGGTCTGGTAGAAGTAAGGTCTACTTGAGTGTGGTTGGTAGAGTAATAATATGGGTGTAATAATTTATAATTTTAATTTGAACATTTCACCTAAAGTGTTATGTGGTGTGCTTGAGTGTGGTATTGTTATGTTATAGAATTACATGCTTATGATTTGGTAATAAAAGATTTTATAATAAACAAGGGGCATTATTTGTGCTATACTCTGTGTATGTGCATATAAACACACACACGTTTATGTATAAATTTATATAGATCATATATATTTATATATCATACATACATTTATATAGATCATAAACATATACATATTGGCAAACTGTTTCCCTTTGAGGACTATTCTTATCTAGGAAACAAAAAAAAGAGTCACTTAGGTGAGGTCCAGTGAATAGGGAGGGTGGGGCATGGGGTCATGCTGTTTTTAGTCAAAAACTGCTAAACATTCAGCCAGTATGGGCTGGTGTACTTGTGAATCACCCATCATGAAATGGGCAAATACTTTGAAAGTCTTCAAAACAAATTCACTGAAGCCAAACATAGCCTCTCACAACAACACCAGCTGGCACACGGATACAAATAGGTCCTAAACACTCACCTAGTGGGGGAAGCCTGTGCTACAAGAGGCTTGCCTGCCAGAAGATAATTAGTTTTTTGGCATCCCCCTTGTATAAAGGTGTATATCTGTTAGTTTAGGCTAGATTGTTCTATAGTAATCCAGAATCCTCAAATCTCAGTAGATTAAAATAATTAAGGTATGTTTCTTGCTGACACTCCATGTATATATTACATAATGGGTCAGTGGAGGGGTGTTGCCACAGTTCATTCTTACTCTGGGATCCACACTAATGGGGTAGCCCTCTTTCTGAGCACTGCTGGTCACCTTGGCAGAGGAAAAAAAGATATGACAATTATACATTGGCTTTTTAAAAATTTTTAAAAAAATATACTTTATTGATTATGCTATTACAGTTGTCCCATTTTCCTCCTTTTATTCCTCTCCGCCCTGCACAACCTCTCTTGCCCACATTGCACCATCCCCCACCTTAGTTCATGTTCATGGCCCGTACATACAAGTTCTTTGGCTTCTATATTTCCTATATTCTTCTTAACCTCCCCCTGTCTGTTTTCTCCCTACCATTTATGCTTATTCCCTGTACCTTTCCCTCCATTCTCTCCCCTTCTTCACTGACAACCATCCATATGATCTCTATTTCTGTGATTCTGGTCCTGTTCTAGCTGTTTGCTTAGTTTTTGTTTTCATTTTTTAAGGTTCAGTTGTTGATAGTTGTATTTGTTGTCATTTTACTGTTCATACTGTTAATCTTCTTTTTCTTGGATAAGTTCCTTTAACATTTCATATAATAAGGACTTGATGATGAGGAACTCCTTTAACTTGACCTTATCTGAGAAGTGCTTTATCTGCCCTCCCATTCTAAATGACAGCTTTGCTGGATAGAGCAATCTTGGATGTAGGTCCCTGCCTCTCAGGACTTGGAATACTTCTTTCCAGCCCCTTCTTGCCTGTAAGGTTTCTTTTGAGAAATCAGCTGATAGCCTGATGGGAACTCCTTTGTAGGTAACTGTCTCCTTTTCTCTTGCTGCTTTTAAGATTCTCTCCTTATCTTTCATCTTGAGTATTGTAATTATGATGTACCTTGATGTGTGCTTCCTTGGGACCAAGTTGTTTGGGACTCTCTGAGGTTCCTGGACTTCTTGGTAGTCTATTTCCTTTGCCAGATTGGGGAAGTTCTCCTTCATTATTTGTTCAAATAAGTTTTCAGTTTCTTGCTCTTCCTCTTCTCCTCCTGACACCCCTATGATTTGGATGTTGGAATGTTTAAAGTTGTTCCAGAGGTTCCTGAGCCTCTCCTCATTTTTTTGAATTCTTGTTTCTTCATTCTGTTCTGGTTGAGTGTTTATTCTTCCTTTTCCTCTAAACCATTGACTTGAGTCCCAGTTTCCTTCCTAACACTGTTGATTCCCTGTACATTTTCCTTTATTTCACTTTGTATAATCTTCACTTTTTCCTCTATTTTGCTACCATATTCAACCAGTTCTGTTAGCATCCTGATTACCAGTGTTTTGAATTGTGCATGTGATAGGTTGGCTGTCTGTTCGTCACTTAGTTGTGTTTTTTCTGGAGCTTTGATCTTTTCTTTCATTTGGGCTTTTTTTTTTTTTTTTTGTCTCTGCGTGCTGGTCTGGATGAATGTTTGTTCTTTAACTTCTTGGTTGTCAGACTTCTATATAGTTTGATTTTTCTGTCAGTTCTGATTGTTTTTTTTTTTTAAATTTGTTGTTGTCTTTCTTTTGGTTGTGTGAGGAAGCACAGTGTATCTACCTATGCCTCCATCTTAGCTGGGTACACTGGCTTTTAAAGCTCCCGAGTGCAAGTGACTTTCAGTCACTTTTATTCACATTTCATTGGCCAAGTTAAGCCTTCCCAGGGGTAGGGCAGTACAATCTTAACACATTCAGGAAGGAGAGCTAACCAGATAGTGTTTGTAAACATCCCAAATGGCTACCATAAGGAATATACTTACTTGTATTACTATACTGAATTATATTTATAAAAAATCTAATATTTATGCCCATTTCTCTAAAAAGCTGGGCATAAGGTTTTTCTTCAGGAAAGTAACCTTTGCTTCAAAGGGGAAAATACCATTGAGAGATAGCTCATGTACATTTATAGTGCCACTTTTGGAAATGTAATTCCAACTATCTACCATGGTGGTAGAAATATAAATGGAATATGGATTCTACCAATTATTACTTTAAAGTTAGTAATAATGAAATTTGTTAAATAAAATTGAGAAACTTTTTTTTAGAACTAGTTGGCTGAAGAGCCTTTTTATTCTTTAAAAATCTGGATAATTCTTTTAAACAATGTCAAGTGCCATAATGCAAGACAATAAGAGATGGAACACAAATCTCAACTTGATGGCACTGACCAGATTCTCAGGCTACAGTTCAGTTCTCTCTAACCATACAGTCACAGTTTAAAACATTCCCCGTGTTCCCAGAAGGATACATTTTCTTTCTTTGTACAAGTGACCACATACATTTGGTTTAGCATGGATTCAGTCCCCAGCTGCACTTTATAAATGCTGTACAGGGAAGTGTTTAGTGTTCAAAGAAAGAGCTCTACTTTATTATCCTGGTTTCAAGTACCAGCATAATCTCATGAATCTGACAGATTCTTCACAAATGTACATATTAGAAGTCTTTAGGGAAGTATCCTAGAGATTTGTGGCAATATTAAAGATTTAAATTATAAAGCATTTTAAATGTGGGCACGGTAGGAATAGTAATTTCATGGATTTTGAAACATTTTTTCATCACAGCTGAAACAGATTTATCTGTAACACTTTTCTGTGTCTATTAAAAAGTGAGGCTTCATTGCTAGCATAGAATGCAGTCAGGTTTCCAATGGGTGACATCCAGTTCCTTGATGTGCTCTACAACTTTTCAAGAGTGTCTTTAGAGGACTTGATTGTTTAGTGAGTTTTACCTAATTATCTGTGAACTTAAGGGGTCAAAGGAATCTCTGTCTTCGGTACTAATAAAGTTCCTTTGGAACATTTAAAAAGTGAAATCAGATGTCAACAAGCCTGCCAGGGAGAGAAAATGTAATGAGTCTTAAACATTGGTTTTCTCTTCATTAAGTGCATAGTATTAATAGCTACACATGTGTGTTGTGTGTGTGTGTGCGTGAATAAGTAGAGTTTGATGTGGTTGATAGGTTGACTTCGCTATTCAGGGAGCTGAGACAAGATGAGTTATTTTTGAAGAGGACCTTCCCGGCCATGTCGTGTTCAGTAAAAGAGTCTGCAAAAGAGGGAAGCCTTGGCCAGAGCCCCACACTCATCTCTGAGAAAGCTGGGGTAAAATAAAATAGAAAATGTTTTACTGTCAAAGCAAAAGCAAACAGTTGATATAAAACTACAAGAAATAATTAATTTTTAAGATCTGTATAATCCAAGAAACATAAAAAGTCATGTTATCAAGGATCAGAGCTTGTTTAAAATAGATTTTTTAATTAATGAGAAAATGTATTGGATGGATATACCAGTGAACATGTTAAAGTTTCATGTGTGTTATGAAAAATCTTAGGTTATATTAGAGTGGCATTCCACTGATGCTTGACAGTTATTTCATTTCATGGAATATAAAATGTTTTCACAGATGAGTAGCTTATTTATCTGTTGAATCAGTTACCTGGAACTGGCACTAGTGCTCAGCATGTGGTCAGGAGTATGAAGTCTTAGAAACTAGTTGGTTTCAGGTATTTTGGATTAAGGTGTTAGCCTGGTATTTTAAACGGAATAAATAGGAACAGCCTGTATATTATTAGTTTTATGAAAATAGGATATAGGCTTTGATTTTAGATGTTTTCCAATGGGTGCTTTCAAATTTTAATATGGAATTTAAAAGTATTGTTGTGTGACTTTCAATATTTAATATTCAAGTACATACTTTACTACATATGTTTGTGGAAATTGTGCATATCTGGTCAATAGATTTTAAATGGACCATGAGTAACAAGAAATAGCGATATTATTTATCTAAAAATCTTTGAATTTTAACATTACATGATAATTATGTCAAAGGTTAGTCTCTCTAAAATAGCTCTGGCACCTAGTAGTATTTACACATTTTGATTATCAAAATCAAAATGTCTCAACAATGGACTGATTTTTTGTGTTGCTCAGGAGAACCATACCTTTTTTGTTACATCCACTACAGAGGCAGTAGATTTGATGTGTAATATATGTAAGATGGAGTATATTTTTATGTCCTTCTATATGCACATAAGAATGCTTTGCAATGGCTCCATTTTATCCATGGAGTGACTAAGTTTTTATAAATGATAGGCTCCATATTTCTGTGGACAATTAAAAAAAAAAAGACAACTTTCTTCCAAAAGGTTTAAAGTGGAGAGTACTATCACATTCATTGTGTAGAATCCTGGTAAAGGTGCAATTGAGAATACATGATGTACAGCCAGCCATATTAGGGTAAACACATTTATGATAAAACTTATATTGTGTATATATATATATATACACACACTTACACCTATTCATATGTGCATATATTATAATACATATGATGTTTTTATATTTTTATATACTCCAAACTCTGAGAGAAAGTTATCCTTTTTTGTCATTTAGATAGCTAACTTTAAATAGGCATCCCATACTGTATACATGTCTTTAAATGTTACTTCTAACTTAAAGAATAAAGGAGGCTCTCTGAATGAGTTTCCTTTCTACAGTGCAATAGATGTTTGCCAGAGGTCTCATCTCCCTGTGACGGGGGTGTATTATCTTCTCCAGCAGACCCCAGCAACCTGTGTACAACACGCAGAGAACATCTTTCTATTGGGCTTGGAGCATGAGTCCAAACCCATTACATTAGGAAAGATACAGTATTTATTCCTTGGTGGATTATTTCCTTTATTTCTGTTGCTATTTCTGAGGCAGTACAGAGGGTAATAGTAACACAGGGCTCTCTGTAAATATGAAATTAAAAAGAATAGCTGGAAGTCTCTATTCTGGGAGCCGAGTATACTATGCCACATTCACTTCCTTTACAGAATACAAGAAAATGAAAAACAGATGGGGTGACTTGTTGAGTTGATTTTTGTTCTGTACTCTATTCTTGTTATGATTTGTTTTCAGAATAAAACGTTCTAAGTGTTTCTTGGTGAATGCATGTGGGTTTGAAAACACCACAGCATGTGGGACCCAGTAAAACACGCATTTCATTTATTTTCCTTGGCTTCTGTATGTCATGATCTGTTCAGTATGACAGTCTGGGAAATAGTAAATTTTAGCAAGGTCTTAGGGCTAAGAAGTTATGAACTTCACTTTGGTCAGAATAAGTCTGGTAATGAGAACTGGACTGATACTCCACTTGGTTCTTCCATTTATGCAATTTATATTTTTGGGTTTTACTTTCTTACTGTTGAGATTGGAATACCTAATTATAGGTCTAGCCATATCCTGCTACATTTTTTTTCTTACTCCATGTGAAGTTTTTATTCTGTGAGATGAACAGAACATTAGGAACTATTAAGATAAATATATATAAAGTTATGTTAGTTATTGCTACAATAGTGTTGTATAACGAGCAGCCACACTGTCTCTGTGAACTAAAACCAACAGCATTTACTAAGCTCCTATGTTTGCAGGTCAAATGGAGGCCAGCAGATCTAGGCTGGGCTTGTCTAGGGGAACTAGGATTCCCTCTGCTCTGCTTCACATGTCTGTCTTTCTCCTCCTGGAATGCTGTGTTAGGGTCTGCATGTTCCTGTGTCAATGGTGGAAGTCTAAGAGGGCAAGCTCCATCACCCATGTGCACATCAATGTTCTAAATAGTGGGTGGTGGTGTCGTATTACACCTACTAGTGTTCTGTTGCTTAAAGCACACCACATGGGTAAATTCAAAGTCAAGGAGAAGAGAAATATTCTCATTGTCTTTACTGAAGGAATTGCAAAGTAGAGGAACTGTGCCATTAACAGAATCTACCATAAGTGTTATTACTTATTTTCATACTCTTGATGGAATCAAGTAAGCAGTTCATCTCAACTGATTGCTTGGTTGGATATACAATTGTTTGATTACATATCTTTCTTCTCCTCTTGCTTCCCGTATATACTCCATGGAGTAAGAGTGACCTTTTCTTTATGCAGTATCTTATTTCCAGAATAGTTCTTGTTATAAAAACTCAGCATATTATTGTAATGAATTAGTGAACTTTATCTAAAGCTAGACTTTTCCCCAAATCAGTTGAGATAACAGATTAATTGATTTTTAGTTGAGATATAATTGACATTTAACATTGTATCAGTTTTAGGTATACATCACGATGATTTGATATCTGTATATACTGCAAAATGATTATCACAATAAGTTAACATCTGTTATCACACATGATTACAGATATTTTTTCTTGTGATGAGAACTTTTATGATCTACTCTTAGTAACTTTCAACTACACAATACACTGTTGTTAACTATAGTCATCATTCTGTATGTTACATCCCCAGGATTTATTTACAGTGGTACCTTGGTACTCATGTTAATTCATCCCGGAACTCTTGAGGAGTGCTGAAAGCAACGAGTACTTAATGGTGGAGCATTCTCTTGTGGGGCAGTGTGGTGACTCCTACAAGTTCTACAAAGTGCAATGGCAAGTGCCAAGTGCTGAAACATTCTTTTCTTGTTAAAATATGAAGAGCACAGAGTTTGATGAGTTCTGAAGTCGACAAGTACCTAGTATGACTGTATCTTATAACTGGAAGTTTGTGCTCTGACGACTTTCACCCATTTCACCCACTCCCTGTTTCTGGTAACTACCAATCTCTGAGTTCATATATACATATTGTTTTAGATTCCACATAAAAGTGAGATTGCAAAGTATTCGTCTTTCTCTGTCTGACTTATTTTGGTTACCATAGTGCCTTCAAGTCTAACCATGTTGTCTTCAATGGCAGGATATCTTTCTTTTTTTTATGGCTGAATAATGTTCCATTGAGTAGGTTTGTTACGTTTTCTTTGTCCGTTTATTCATCTTGGCTATTACAAATAATGCTGCAGTGAATGTGGGATTGCAGATATCTTTTTGAGATATGATTTTATTTCCTTTGCATTAATACCCACTGTTTACCAGAATGGCTGCACCGTTTACCTTCCTATCAACAGTGCACAAGTATTCCCTTTTTCTCTACATCCTCACTAACAGTTGTTATTTCTTGTCTTTTTGATAAGTCATTCCAACATGTGTGAGGTGACAACTCATTGTGATTTTCACTTCCATTTCCCTGATGATTAGTGATGTTGAGCATCTTTTCATATGTCTGTTGGCCATCTGTATGTCATCTTTGGAAAAATGTCCATTTAGATCTTTTGCTCATTTTTTAATTGTTTGGGGTTGTTTTGCGATTAAGTTATAAGAGTTCTTTATATATCTTGGGTATTAACTCCTTTTCAGATACATGATTGCAAATATTTTCTTCCATTTGGTGGGTTGCCTTTTCATTTGTTGATGGTTTCTTTTGCTGTTCAAAAGCTTTTTAGTTTTATATAGTCCCAGTTGATTACTTTTGCTTTTGTTGCCTTGCTTTTGGTGTCAAATACAAAAGAATATTGCCAAGACCAATGTCAAGGTAATGTTTTCTTCTAGGAGTTTCCAGTTTCAGTTGCGTTGAGTTGTTTTCTGTGTATGGTGTATTATATGGGTCTGTTTCTCTCTTTTGCATACGGCTGTCCAGTTTTTTCCAACACCATTTATTTTGAGACTCTTCTTTTCTCATTGTATATTCTTGGCATTTTTGTTGTAAATTATTTGACGTGTGTGTGGGTTTATTTCTAGGCTCTCTATTCTGTTCCATTGATCTATGTGTTGGTTTTAAAGCAAATGTCATACTGTTTTGATAACTATAGCCTTGTAAGATAATATGAAAGCAGGAAGTGTGATGCCTTCAGCTTGATTTTCCTTTCTCAGGGTTGCTTTGGCTATTCAGGGACATTTGTTTTTCTATGAAAATTTTAGGACTTTTTTCCATTTTTGTGAAAAATGCAGTTGGAATTTTGATAGGGATTGTATTGAATCTATAGATTGCTTTGGATAGTGTGGATATTTTAATAATATTAATTCTTCAAATCCATGGGCACAGAATATCTTTACATTTATTTGTGTCTTTTCCAATTTCTTTTATTAATGTCCGATAGTTTCACTATACAGATTTTCCACTTCCTTGGTTAAATTTATTGTTAGGTATTTTATTCTTTTGATGCAATTTTAAATGAGGTTGTTCGTAGTTTCCAAATTAATTAATTTTTAACTTTTGTGGAGTGCTTACTTTTATCAAACACTTATAATACATAAAGCACTGATTAGCACTCTGTGAAATATGACTTTGTAAAAGGCATAACTCTGTCCTCAAAAAGAGAAGGTAAGATGCATGTTCAAATACTCACTTTTTACTTTTTTTTTTTTTTTGCCACCATAAGCCTCTTTACAGTTTATGCAAATGTCCATCAGGATGAGGAATTGTTGCTTTATTGCTAGTAAAAATCATTCCCTCTTAGCTTAAATTTGAGATCTTATCATTAAGGAGTCTGATAAGTAACCAGATACAGCTAAAATACTTTAACAGTTAGTGCTTAAAACAACTTGGTTGTTTGACACAAATGGTCTCATTTTAAAGGAAGAAAATGGCATTAAGTGGTATCATCAGTTAATACCGTTCCTCAAAATTTTCCTCTTCCGTTTCAGCTGTTTCTTTCTTTAGATCTAAAAAACTCAAGTTGATTATATCCTAAGCCTTTGATCTTCTGACTTTCTGGGGCCATCTCACTCATCTCTCTTTTTTCCATTGCCAGATTTCTTGAAGGTGTGATTTGTACTTACAGGCTGTTTCTAATTCCTTAGCTTCCACCTCCTCTTTTACCTTTATCTTACAGGTTCTGACCTCACTTCTGCCACCGCTCACTGAAGATCAAGTTCCTAATCCAAAGCCTTTTCTTAAGGTGTGTCATCCCCTGCCTCTTTGTAGTGATGGCCAAAAATTACTATCTCTAAGATCTTTTTTCATTGTGCACGTACATTCATTAACTACTTATGTCCTCAACACTATGCAAGAACACAGTGCTTGGTATACAAGGACTTGCACATACGATTAGTTTAATGGGGTGCCACAGCTTCATGGAGTACCAGCATGAAACTTACACAAATTTTCCAGCTACTACCTTCTGTTGAATTTCCTTTTCTCTTTTCTCAATAACTTGAAGAGATATTATAATTTTCTGGTTACATCTATTTATTGAACATCCCATCTAGCTTAGAACTTAGATCTCAAAGTTGATTTAAATCTCATCCTCTCTGCTCTGCCCGTGGCTGACTTGATGTATCACTTGCAGGATGTGAAGGGGAAGGGGGGCTGCCATCTGCATTTTACTCCCTGTCCTACTTCTTCACCTTGGGGTGGTGGTTGGTGTGTATGGCCTGGACCTCACCAGCTCCACACCTCCCTCTCCTCAGGGGTGGGCACAGCTCTCATCATCACTTTGTTGGTGTCACTGTTTCTCTCACCAGTACTGACTGAGGTTGGATGCTGCCCATGTGTCAAGGGTTCAGATGTTGGTTGTTGTCTTGTGACAGGCCTGAGTGTATCTCACCACCCCATCTTGACATGAGGGATCCTGATAAGTCAACCTCTTGCTTTCTTTGCAGTTCTTACTCTCACAGCTCCTTGATGTTAGGTGCCCATGTACTCCCATAAAGTTGTGACTCCCGAATAAATGATTTTTTTTCCTGCAAAACCTTGTGTGCCAAGCACTGTGTTTTGTACATCTGTTAGCTTTGTCCCAGGAAGCTTGCATAGTGTTAAGGATATAATAAGTGTTTAATAAATTTATATGCAGAATAAAAAAGGGTATAATGGGTGAGTCCCTTCCTCCGGTATGTAGGCCTCTCAGGTGGGAACCAGCCAGGTAGCTCAAGCCCTGACATCTTTTTTAGTGTCCACTGGACCACACATAACTCACTTTCTTTCCACCCCAGGTGGTGAGAGGTCCAGCTGCCTCACTCACCGGCTGCCCCTCTCTGCCCAGTCATCTTACTCTAGGTCTCTTCAATACTGTTTGGACAGGTACAGGTGAGGGAGATTGTCAAGTCCTCTACCTAAGTGAATATCTAACTGGACAACATACACCAGTCTCCTTCTCTTTATGGCACCCCAACCTCATCCTACTATACACGAACGGAGGTGGGCAGGATAGTGCCCTCTTTCCTTTCACCACAAACTCTGTACTCCCTAACAGGGTGGGTGACTCAGCTCTTCCCAGCCCCCTTTCCTCTTCAGTTCCAGTATTTGGTTTTTATAAATAGCTGTTGTGTGTTGGAGGGGTCTTTTGGGGGTATAGCAGGGCTGGTTCTACAGCTTCTGAATAAGATCTAGGGGGAGACATCTAGCCTGTTGTGGTGACTGTACTGTGTGGCATGCTTGCTGCCTCTTGGGCCTTCACTGCGAGTCGGATCAGTAGCAACAGGGAACTCCCACTCAGCATCCCATTGTTTGGCAACAGGCGAGCAAAGGCACAGAAATGTTATAGGTCTCTGACAGAAGTTTGTATGTCAGGAACACAAAGTATGAAGCAGAAGTGGTGATTTAGTCACTTCTATATTTTGCTGCCATAAAACCAGATGACTTCTGTGACTGCTTTCTAGAAGACTCTGTCTCTTCATTTTGCCTATAAGATTTAGGTTCTCTTCCAAGCTGTGTCTTCAATTTTCTATATTTTTTTGTAATCTTCCTGAGCAACCTTTCTATTCTTATAGCCTTAATGTCCATTTTCACTGGGATGACTCGTAAATTTAGCTCTTTCCTGAGCTCCTTTGCTATATTTACATTACTTAATTTATACCTTTGTAAGGGTGTCTTGTCAGAATTCAAACTGAACATTTTTCAGACTAAGTTATCATTTTTACTTAAACCAGCTTCCAGTTTTCTAAATTTTTACTATTTCTTATTTCCTGGCTGCCTGAACTTACATCTTGTGACCTTTTACTCCTCTCCCTTTCCTCTTTCTAGCTGTTTCCTGCTTTTCTGAATAAGTTCTTCCCCCAACTTTTCATATCTGTCTGTTCTTTCCTACATTAGTTTTCTAAGACTGCCATAATAAAGTACCATAGATTTGATGGTTTATGCAATAGAAATTTTTTTTTTTCACAATTCTGGAGGCCAGGAGTCCAAGGTCAGATATTGTGAGGATTCCTTTCTCTTGAGGCCTCTCTCCTTGGCTTGTGGATGGCTGTCTTCTCCCCATGTCCCCACGTGTTCATCCCTCTCTGTGTGTGTCTTCTACATTTCTTTCTTTTATAAGGGTACCAGTTGTATTGGATGAGGACTCATCCTAATGACTTCATTTTATCTTAATTACCTCCTTAAAGATTCTATTTCCAAATATAATGACATTGTAAAGTACTGGGCATTAGGACTTCACCATACGAGTATTGGTTGGATGCAGTTGAGCGCAAGACACTGCCTTTTCTCCCCAGTCACCTTTAGTCAACTTATCATTTCTTGCCTTGGCTATTGCAAAGTCTATCCTACTATCCCACTCCAACCCCAGATTTCCAGACTTTATTTTTTTCACCACTTTACTACACACAATCACTGGATTCATCTAAGGAGAAGATTTTTTTTTATCGGCAACACCTTGATCACTCTCCACTTGACATCGATGGGCATCCACCATGGGGCCACATCTGCTTTTCCAGGTTTAGCTGCCACTGCTCCTCAACACACCTTCTGCTCTGGTCTAACTTGTTAAATTGCTACTGTGTCCCAAGCAAATTCTGCATTCCGCTTTGCTGTCCCTCTCCATTTCTAATCCTGTTTGCCCTTCAAGGCTCAGCTGGAATGGCTACTTAATTTACATAGCTCTCCTTGACACTCTTGGTTGGGATGAGTTCCTCTCTGACCACTACTCCCTTTATACTTAGTCTTACTTCTCTTAGAGAAGTTCTCACAGTCCCCTTTGATTATAGTAGTTTATGTGACTCTTATCTGTGGTTCCAGAGTATAAATTCCCTTAGCATAGAGATTAGATTTTGTTGCCCACAGTAATTTCATAGAGTTGGTAGAATATAAACTCACTTAGATGCTTTTCCTGTAATATCTTATTTAGAGATTCAATGATGTATGGCATGATATTTTAAAAAGTGAAGTATTTTTGCACATGTATGTAAGTGCTTCTCATAGTTCTTACTGCTATCAACATTCAATAAATGATTTAAATTATAATATCCACTTTTGAGCAATAAATATTGGATCTGTGAAACCTAAATGTGCAGAGACTCTTAAGGCTGCATGTGCGGCTTATGGAAAACAGAGGAGTCCTCAAAGTCCAAGGTTGTTGGACCTAGTGAGAGGCTTTTAGAAACGTGGCTGAATGCAAGAGGACTACTAAGCCCTCAATCTTTCTGAGCAGCTGCTGAACTCTGTGTTTTGTGTGTCTCTTTTTTGTGGGCAACAAGTACCAAACCTCTAAGGCATGCAAGGGAATGAAAATGAGAGTTTGGGGTTCACGGCCTCAGCTGTTTGAATTTGTCACCCTGGTCAAATAGCACAAATTCTCCCCTCCCTTTTGCATTGTCCTTGATTTCCCACAAGAACGTATTTTCCCCAACCTGATGGGCAAATGCCTAATTTATTTCATCACTGAATTTACTGTGAAACCAATTGTTTTCCTAATGTGTGCAACCAGTGTAAACAAAACCAAGAAGCATGGTTTGTGACTTATTTAAAACACCATTTTCTGCGTGCAGCTCCAGGGAGCTGTCTGCTTTGGGATAGTGGTCTGTGTATTAGCTACCTTGTAGGAAAATGCTGAAGCAACTTGCTGTCTTCCCTTTAGAGTTACACTACTCTAGGAGGATGATATGCTTCATACGGCAGACATAAAATAATTTCAGAGCTCATAAATTAAAGCCATTCCTAAAGCCTTGTTTTTTATTATCATTTCCTCTTTTATGTGAAATAGCAGATGAAAGATACCTCTCTGAATGTCAGATGGGTTGTGATGTGTGTACCAAATCTCATCATTTAGCTTTAAAAGCTCCAGGCTAAGAAAAAGGAAAGGAGATGACTTATAAAACAGAAATGAATTTATAAGGTTTATAATACTTAGGGTTTCCTAAATAACTAATCAATCCTTACTATGTTTATCTATTGCATAGTTTCTTCAAGAAGAAATTGAATCAGCTGATCAGGTGATTTCAGGCCTGTACAACTTAATTACTTAAAACATTTTCATCCTGACTTCTAATATCAAGTTCGATAATACCACACATGACTTTCTTTTAGAGTAGCAGATTTTAACCAATCTGCTACTCTACTTATAACCTCAGTCTCTCACTTGCTCCTGAAAAAGCTACATTGTTTATGTTCCAGAGAAAATCAGTGGATCCCCATGTTGGAATTGTTTTATTTATTTTTAATTTCTTATTAAACCTATTTATTTTAATTTTATTTTTGTTGAAATTATTGGGGTGATATTGGTTAATAAAATTATATAGGTTTCAGGTGTATAATTCTATATAATACATCATCTGCATATTGTACTGTGCACTTATCAACCCAAGTGAAGTCTCCTTCCATCACCTTTTATCTCCCTTTCCCCTTTTCTACTCCCCCACCCTTGTTTCCCTCTGGGAATCACCAGACTGTTATCGATTTGAATTTTCTGGTTTTTTTTGTTTTTGTTTTTGTTTTTGCTTAATCTCTCTACCTTTTTTGCCCAGCCCCACAACCTCCCTTCCCTCTGACAGCTATCAGTCTGTTCTCTGTGTCTATCAGTCTGTTTCTATTTTGTTTGTTAGTTTATTTTGTTTATTAGATTCCACATGTAAGTGAAATCATATGGTACTTGTCTTTTTCTGACAGTCTTATTTCATTTAGCATGATGTTCTCCAGGTTCATCCATAGTGTTGCAAAAGATAAAATTTTCTTTTTTTTTATGACCAAGTAGAATTCCATTGTGTAATTGTCTCATAGATGTTTTACCCATTCATCTATTGATGGACACTTGGGCTGCTTCCAAATCTTGGTGATTGTAAATAATGCTGAAATGAACTTATGCCCATTTTTTTAAAGATTTCATTTATTTATTTTTAGAGAGACAGGAAGGGAAGAAGAAAGAGAGGGAAAGAAACATTAATGTGTGGCTGCCTCTTGTATGCCCCCTACTGGGGAACTAGCCCGCAACCCAGGCATGTGCTCTGAATGGGAACAGAAGCAGCAACCATTTGGTTTGCAGGCTGGTGCTCAATTCATTGAGCCATACCAGGCAGGGCTGCTTTGACCATTCTTTAATTGGATTGTTTGTTTTTTGATACTAAGTTGTATAAGTTCTTTATAAATTTTGGATATTAACCCCTTATCAGGTATATCATTAATGAATATGTTTTCCTATGCCGTGGAATTGTTTAGATAAAAAATGTGTGTATATGTATTTGTGCTGTATGCATGTATCTGTGTTCTTCTTCTGTCCCCTTCCTCCCTTCCTTCCTTCTTCCTTATCTCCCTCCCTTCCTATTCCCCTTTCCTCTCTAGTTGAATGCTTAGTGAATATTCCTTAATCTTGTGATTTAAAAAAATCTGTCAATATATTTCTTGACATTGGTCTCTTTCCTTAGATTTTGCCTAAAATATGATAAGTCCATTTCATTTAAGTATCTGGGATTTGTTTTAGTCTAAGAAAGTTTTTCTTTGGTTAAATCTTTTATTATTGTTTCTACTCCAATTGCTGTGGTAAAATACCACAATAATTGGCTGTCTCTCAAATCTTTGTCTGTGAACATGTCATCTCTCTTATTTTTTATCTGCTTGTTCTCTTTTGCATTAATAGAGAACATCTCATGTTTTTCTTCCATATCACTTATTATATTTTATAAAGCATACACTTTGCTTTTTATTGCCTTTATGCTAGATATATTTATCCCTATTTTGTTAGTTTTTTATTAACATGAACATTTAAAATACAATTTATTTTACTAAATACCACTAATAAAATGAAAGGCATAAAACAAATATTTGGTGGGTGAAAATCCCACTAATATTAAAGGTTTATAAACTTAATGTTCAAAAAACTCAACTGAAAAGAATATCAACACCTGTACAGGGAAAAACCTAGGCCTCCCTCCTATAAGTCTCCTGTTCTATTTGCACAGAACACTTCACTTCTGACAGTTCTGGCCACCAGATTTGTGTGGGGGGGTTCCCTACCGAGTAATGCTCTGCAACACTAGTTGGGTTTCCCACAATTCAACTCAATTACACTACTTGGAGATAGTGTCAGATCTTACAGGTAAAGGGTTCAGTCCCACAGGACCGTGCCCCTCATCAGATGCCAATTACAAATCCAGGTTGCTTCCTGTGCTTCTGACCCATCAGCTATAAATCTGGGTTCCTACCACCTTCTCCTCTGGTTCAATTAATTTACTAGAGGTGCTCACAGAACTCAGGGTAACAGGCTTACTAGTTAGTTGAAGGGTAAAGGATACCGATGAACAGCGAGATGAAGAGACACATGGGGTGCGTTCTGGGAGGGTCCACAGAGCAGGAGCTTTTATCCCTGTGGAGCTGGAGTGGTTTACCCTCTTGGCATGGTTATGTCCACCAGCCTGGGAACTCTCTGAACCTCATACTATTGGGGTTTTTATGGAGGCTTCCTCAGATAGGCATGATGAATCATTAACTCCATTTCCATTCTCTCTCCCTTCTCTGGAGGATGTGTGGGCAGAACTGAAAACTCCAGGTGTCTAACCATGGCTTGGTCTTTCTGGTGACCACCCCATCCAGGAGCCCACCCAGAGTTGCCTCATTGCAACAAGAGATGCTTGTATCACTCTGGATTTTAGTAGCTCTGTGTCAGGGGCTGGGGTCATAGACCAAATATTAGGACAAGAGATGCTGCTAGAGCTCTTATCACTTAGGAAATTACAAAGGCTTCAGGAGTCTGTGTCATGAATTTGGGACAGAGACCAATATATATATCTTTCTGTTATTTTACAATGTTATAAGAGAAAAACCAGTGAAGTAATCGAGAGCTATTTTATGGAGGATGACAAATAGACAAATATGGATAAATGCTCAGCCCAATTAGTAAAACTTTAACCAATGTAATATTTTTAAATATGAAGTTTCAAGATTAAAAAATAGACACAATGTTGAAGTAGATTTGAGGAAAATGATAATCACAGACAATGCTGATAGGAGAGAGCTTTAATGAACTTGAAACTAATTTGTTGAGAAGTGTCAAAAATCTTAAAAAGGAGAAAATTTATTGACTCAGCTATCTTGTGAGAACTTATCTTAAAGAAATAATCAAAAATATTATGAAAATTAAAAGTACAAGGATGCCCCCTCTGATTTAAAATTGGAAAATATAAAAACCTAAATATCTAACAGTAAGAAAATCATACATGACAGAATACATACATGATAGAATACATACATGATACACTATTATGCATCTTTTAAAAGAATTTTGTTTTAAAAGAGAATTTAATGATGTGGGGAAAATATTCATTTTAATGTAACTGAAAAAAAGTGAATGAAAATTGTGTATGATCTTCATTAACTAAACCTCCTCTCTCCACACACACAAATTCCATGTATTTACCATTATTACTAGTTAGTTCACCCCATGATCTTTTACTCACAGCCTGTTCTCTTCTGAATTTCTCTTTTGTGGTAGACATGGTGTCCTGCAACCTATGGAGGATTTCTTTCAATAAATAATGTTCAGATGTCTTCTTACTCTTCTTCAGATTGATGATCTCCTTACCTTGGTTTGTAGTACCTTTTTCCTTAGGTTACACATTTGATTTTTCTTTACTCAGTCTTGAGATGAGAGATCAGCCTATGATTGATGATTGCCAATAAGTTGCCTTTGGCTCTGTCCTCTCACTACTTGGGTGTGATTTCATTCTCAAATCTATAACTCCCTGGAAGTTTGAGATATCTTCTTACTCAATTTTTCATGTCTAATTGGCTTTTATCTAGTATAGCTCAGCTGGTCTGACATTTTCTTTTCTTCCCTTGTGCATTCCTTCACCCCACATTTCTCTGACACTGTGAACGAATGGAGTCATGAAAATCTACAGTATTGAGCACCTTGCTCTTAGAGAGCTTCCTGGGTCCATCTCACTTACAGGACTCAGCGTACCACCCCTTGTTCCTGGCCTCTTGTTCTCAATTTGTTGCTCACTTACTTCTAGTTTAGTCACTATGGGAGGAGACTTATTGAGGAGAGAAAAGAGTAGGGCAGTATTCTAGCTAGCTTGAGAAGCAGCCAGGAGAGAGGGTAGCTGGTTGTAGCCCTTGTGTTTGTAAACCAAAGAAGAGGTTGTAGGGAGGAACATGGGCTCTATAGTCCTACATTAGAATTGAGAAAGCAGGTATGATCTACGAATTGTGATACCTGATTAGTTTCATTGGCTTTGTAATTATTGCAGATTCTTGTCATAGTTTTGTCATTACTCTTCTTTTTTGTTATGTGACTTTTCTCCTTCTGGGAGTGTGTCTCCATAGGTGCTGTATCATGAAGTTGGAAAAGGTTGCTTCAGGGGCTGCTTAACAAAATACAATTTTAAGTAGGAAGAAGGAAAAAAGATTTTATTTATTTATTCATTTATTTATTTTAAAGCCTTACCTGAGGATATGTTTGTTGATTTTAGAGTGTGAAGAAGGAAGGAAGAGAGAGGCATCCATGTGAGATAGAAACATTGATCAGTTGCCTCCCGTATATGCCCTGATGGGGCAAGGAACCTGCAACCTAGGTATATGCCCTGTTGGGATCAAACCTTCAATCTTCTGGAGCATGGGACCATGCTCCAATTGAGCCACCCAGCCAGGGCCATATTCTGTGCTTTTAATCATCATGTTAGATACCCAAAAGCCAAATGACTGGACTTTTTATCCTAAAATCTCAAATTCAGGTATTTTTGAATGTCATTAATTGAAATGTAAGTGAAGAAACCTATAGAAATATTACACTGAGAAGAGCAATAGATGGAAATGATTGTTAAATATCTATTTCTACATCTACATGTCAATCTACAGAGACATTTTAGCAAAATGACCACAGAGAGAATACACACACGTAGAAACACACAACTCTATATGTTATTAAAAATGGTACTATCCATGGAACAGACTGACAGCTGACAGAGGGGAGGGAGGTCAGGGGATTGAATGAAAGAAGGTAAAGGGATTAGCCAAAGTACATATATCACATAGACACAGACAACACTGTGGTGATAGCCAGAGGGAGAGGGCAGTGGAAGTGGGCAAAGGGGGATAAATGGGGAAAGAGATTTTGCTTGCTTGGGGCGATGGGTCACAATACAGTGTGCAAATGATGTTTCATTTACTTGTACACTTGAAATCTGTATGGTTTTATGAACCAATATCACCCCAATAAATTTAATTCAAAAATAAAAATAGTAGTATCCTGTAATTATTTCTATTGTTTCTCTTTTTTCAAGTATTTTGAAATTAATTATAATAATTTTGCCTTCTTTGGTATAGAGAAATAACACTGCCCTGACTGGTGTGGCTCCTTTGGTTGTGCATCGTCCCACAGTGAAAGGTTACCAGTTCGATTCCTGGTCAGGGCACATTCTTGGGTTATGGTTGGGTCCCAGTTGGCGTGTGTGTGATAGGCAGCTGATCAATGTTTCTCTCTCAAATCAATGTTTCTCTCTGCTTTTTTCCTTTTTTACCCTTTCTATAAAAAGAAATAAATAAAAATCTTAAAAAATAAAATAAAAAATAAATAACACCAATGGTTTTCTGATGCCATACCATTAAGAATTTTTTCCCTGTACCAATGATTAAGTTGCATTAGCTCATTATTTATTTTTTAGACCACTTTCCATAGATCATCAATAGTTTGAATTCGTGAGATGAACACACTTTTGAGTCTAGTTTTTGTCCACAGGAGAGCAAATCATACACTGATGTTGAATTCGTGGCTTCGTATCTTCTCAGAAACATTTTCTAACCAAATCAGCTCCTGGGAACAGATTATTTACATCTGGAAAGCAGGCATTATGTAATGTTTCTTCTTGCAGCATCTCTTTATAGGGACTCCGAATTATCCCCAGGTGGTTAACTCTACATATTATTGTCTGCTGAGTGTAATGACCATGTCTCATTTGCCAGACTATGGAATGAGCTGCCCTTCTGGAGAGGACAACTTGAAAGGTCTGTCACAGATGGGCTTCCAGTGTCTTTGTTGAGCCTGTTTGCATTTTTGAGAATCCCTGAATCTACTACAACATTCTTGGGATGCTTTTCTGAAAAAAAATGTGTTGGGATGTTTTTAAAGGCATTGTACGATAAAATAAAAGATGTGGTCTAGGACACAGTCACAGACAGAATTAACTTTGAAGCTAGAAATGTTTTTTTCTCAAAATTTCTACCATTCATATCATGTTTCTTCAAATTTGTTACTTTGAAAATCCAAAGAAGTAACAAATATCTGAGAAAAGAAAAAATGGAAAAAATATGCAAAAATCTTCAGCAAATGAATATAGATTAGAAGAAGTTCTGTCTTCATCTGAGAAGACAATCACAAAGGATTGAAGCGATTTCTCTAAGGCAGGGGTGTCAAACTCATTTTCATCGGGGGCCACATCAGCCTCGTGGTTGCCTTCAAAGGGCTGGATGTAATTTCATCTCCATAACAGTTAAAGAGTGGTTACATTGATACAGTCCTAAAATTATTTCAGCCCTTTGAAGGCAACCGCAAGGCTGATCTGGCCCGTGGTGAAAATGAGTTTGACATCCCTGCTTTAAGGTGGCTCAGTCAGCAAGTGGGCCATGGAAAGGAGACTTCAGTGTGATTCTCTCTCTTGTTCCACCAGATCAGAGTTACGTGAAGATCAGGACAATAATACAAGGTACTGGTGAGAGATATGCCTCATTGTTATTCTCTCATATATAAGGCACATTGTGCCAAATGTCAGAATGACCTAGCATTTGTCTACTCAGGCTGCCATAACAAAATACCAGAGACGGGTGGCTTCAACAACAGAAACTGATTTTCTCACATTTCTGGAGGTCAGAACTTCCATACCAAGGACTGGCAGGGTCGGTTTCTGGTGAGCAGTCTCTTTCTGGTTTGCAGACGGCAACCTTCTTGTTGTGTCCTCACATGGTAAAGAGAGAGAGAGTAAGCTCTCTGCTGTCTCTTCTTATAAGGACACTAATCCTATTAGATTAGGGCCTCACCCTATGACATTATTTAACCTTAATTAGTCAATATTTCCTTAGAGGCCACATTTCCAAATATGGCTACACTAGGGGTTAGGGATTTAACATATGGGGTTTTTGGAGGACACAAATATTCAGTGCATAACAGACCTGTGGCATCTTCTAATTATAAAGAGAATAGGAAACACTATAGAAAGTCTTTATTAAAAAATGGGCAAGAGAGGTTTGTATAAGCAAAAGAAACTTAGGTTTGGAATGAGAGAGATTTGAATTTGAACCTGTGGCTCCCCTACTTAGTACCGATGTGACTATTGATAAGTTATGTTGTCTTTCTGAGCCTTAGTTTTCTCATTTGCAAAGTGGGGATGATAATGCTTCAGGACTGTTGTAAAGCACCTAGCACAATATTGTTCATCTGGTTAAGTGCTCAGTAAATGAAAGTGGTTATTATTATTATTAGCCCATGGATTCAGTACAGCCCAAGGACTTCGTTTGCCTGGTACAAGTAAATCTGTCACAAGGAAATATTTTTGAGTCTTTGGCTGTCTTACGATATGAATACTCTTAGAAGAAGCTAAGCTATTATCATGAAATGTATGATTAGGGAAGAAGCAAAGCTATGTATACTTTTTTTTTTTTTTTTAGTAAATGGCTTTCAAAATGACTTTCTTTAACCTTAACAAGATTTTTGACCGCTAACACTTTCTTTTTCTCCACAAATGTTTGAATTTCAAAATATCAAACCATTTTATATCAGTGAAGATTTTCCACTGACTTATCTAGTTCTGGGGGGCCCCAAAGGGCAGAATCAGAACCAAGAGATGGATTTCCCAGGAAGAAGGTTTAATCTCAACTAAAGAAAGAATAGTGGAAGAGTTTCAGCCGTATGAATAAGGAATGAGTTTTCTCATGAGGTGGTGAATTCCTCATCTCTGCTCCGGGACCACTTGGCAGAAATATTGTGGTAGGGTTTCAAGAGAGAAAAAGCAGGAAGCTGCTATATGTGACCTCCGAGATCTCTTTCACCCTGAAATTCTGTGATTACAGAATGTCACTTTCAGGAAGTCTCTCCTTTTAGAAAAGGGTGTACAAGTGGAAATAACCTCAGTGTCTGGTTTATAACTTAGAAAATAGAACTCTGATTGGCCTGTTCAGGCAGCCCTGGAACTTGAAGTTCTTTCAGATTGTGCCTTAGTTCTTAGGGCTACTCACCATGACTTTGGAGCTAAATATAGTCTAGAAAGTACCATTGTGTATCCGACTGTAGGAACCAGGGCAGCAGACTTGCTTCTTACCTTGGTGTCTAACACTTCATTAGGCTCTGGACACGATCCTTTTGTTAGATGCCAGCACAAGCATTTCATTACAGATTCAGGAAATGATGAAGAGATAAATGTTAAAAAGAATGTTTTCCAAGGAAGATATTAATGGAGTGTTAATGCGTCTCACTCTCTTCCCAGAGTAGAATCCTCTAGAGAGTTTTGGATTTGTGGGAGTGAGGGCTAATTCATGCCAATAGAATCCTTAGCTTCATTTAGCGACAGAGTAAATATGAATGTTAATTAAAATACCTGGGTTAGCACTTCCTTGTAAGCAAAATTCCTTGAAAACTTCTACCTGGAACAAAGCCATATGCTTCCTCAGCCATGGGAACTTAGAGCCAAGAAAATTAGTATGTGATTTTCCTAGCTCTGAAGTGCAAGACAATAATAACATTGTGTTCTCCAAGCTGAAGAATTTTAGACAGCAGCATTTTCTTCATGAAGCAGGCCTCAAAGGAGTCTAGTGAAAGAACTTTTGAAAGAGTTTCCGGAGTTCAATCATTTTTTAAAGCTGCTGTGTATTTTAAAGGCTTTAGTAATATGGGCTTTGTAAATACTTTATGTTTAAAAATCAATTTATTCTTTACCCTTTCAATTTGGACACTGTAAATCATAATGCTATTTTGAATATTCTAGCTGCCTAATTAAAATCCAGCAAGGGAAATGTACATACTGGCATATATGTTGTGCCCCCCTTGAAAATTTTGCTTTTAGGTTTTGCATTTATTTCTAATGACAAAAAATGCTTTAAAGTATAGAGCCTTTTTTATTTTGCATTAGTGTTTCAAATGTTTTGAAGATACCCTAGAGAATCTGAAATACTTCATTATAGGTTTTGATCAATACAAAGATAGAAAACTGCTTGCTCTAGTGTCAAATCATCTTCAAAATGACTTTTTATATTTGAAATCACTTGGGGTAGGGGAAAAAGGGAGAGAGAAGCACAGAAAAGTGAGGCTTGTAAAATAAAATACAAGTCCTTGCATTTCTCTCACTAATTATAAAACGTATACTTGTTCTCTGTGTCTGGGGCTTGAGATGTGGTTGAATGGAAACCTATGAACTTGATTTTTTGTTCACCATTAGGTATGGGTACAAACTTTTCATTATCAATTTCTCTCCCTCACTCTTGCCTTTCATTCTCTTTTCTTTTTGTTCTTTTAACACTTGTGGCAGGTGGATATGGGAGCAAAAGATCAGAATCCTTGACATTGTATGATCAGGATGCTGGTGGAAATGTAACAGCCTGGTTATGTTAATTTATTTTACAGCATCCTTCATCATGTTTGTAGGCCGGGAGTGGTGAGGGGCTTCTCTCTCTGTCTCTATATTATTTAGGTTAATGATCCTAAAAGATTAACATGTGATGATTTTAATAATTGCATGTATTGGAAATAAGTAGGTCAATCTTGTTTTAATTGTTCCTGACACCAGGTAAAAAGGCGGCAGTATAATAAGGAGTGAAGTTGGGACAAAAAAGATTTTGTTAAAGCTAGGCTGTGGGTATTTTTTTACCTGTGACTTCTACTGTTTTCAGAAAAGCAGCCTGAAGCTTGAAAGGCTAATAGGAAACCTTTTCTACATTATAATATAAAAATTTCTGAGGCTGCAAGTTTGCCATTTATCCTAACACCTGCTGGGGCAGGCACCAGGGCTCTGAGCCGGCCTCTGAGTCTGACGGCTGTGCGGTGTGGTGTGACCCCATTCACTGCTCTTACGGTGAGGGAGCTCTCAATGTCTGTAATTCCAGTTCTGTTAAATAGGAGAAGTTCTATAAATTTTATGTAGTGCAGGCTAAATGACTTCTGTTTTCAGGTGTAATGTTGGCATTTTAGTGTTTTTAGTACTCTGATAGAAATGATGGATAATGTCAGGAATCTCTTCACTACAAAAATTGTCCATAAAAATCTTTTACCATGCTTATCAAATATTTTACTTTTAAACAGACTGATTTTCAAAATGAAGACTATCTTATTCAGACACTATTATACATAGTTATTGCAATCAATATAATCATACCATAATTTATCCTTTTATTCAGTGTTTAAAAACCTTGCCCATACTGCTTGCTGTGTACTTTATACAATTTACAATGATAGCAAACATGGGGGGGGGGGGCGATAAATGGTGATGGAAATAAATAGACTAATTTTTAAAAATTAAACAGAACAAAAATAATAACGAACAACCTTGAAAGTAGTATAGTATATCCTGTTTGGACATTTAGCAATTGGTCTCTACTTTCAACAGATTAGATAAGAATATCTTTAATATAATATAGTATCTTTGCATAAAAATTAAGTCCATGTTAATTTCATCCATATTTCATATGGGTAAATTATGTTTTATTGAAATATTAAATTTCAGGGTAAAATCCAATAGCCACCGTGTAAAGTAGGGTGTTCTCTGGGTGGACCTCTGGTTTGTGAAGCCCCTGAGATTGGATATAAAATGATATACATATGCAAATTTTCTGGGGAGAAGGTTCTCACCCCCAAACACATGCAAAATTCAAGAGGATTAATATAAAGTAGAAGGGATTAGCAAAAACTTGATGGGCTGATGAATATTTGAGGATTTATTTCCAAGATAGCTGTGATTTAATGACTTGGAGCTCAGTGAGGAAGTGCTTCCGGTGTCAGAGCTCACTTCCTTCAACACTGACCTTCTGAAAAGCCCTTGCAGAAACTTGCACGGCATAGCTGAGGTTAGTGTTAGGAGTTAGGACATTTTATGTTCAATTCTCTTTTCTTCTGAAAAAGATGTTTCTAGAAATGTTACAAACATATTATTTTACTACATGTTTTATGAATATTTAGAAATTAGACAACCACTATTTTATTTTTCACTGAAAATTTAAGTAACTTGCAAACACTTTTATTTTCTAAAATTGCAATCCTTTATGACATTATTTCAAAGGACTCTTTATACTTCGGAAACACAGAGTTAAAGCTTATTTTAGAAACTTCTTAGTGGAAACCTTCTTAATATAAGATACAAAGATTTTTAAATCTTTGAATCCTGAAAGCCCTGTACCTGTGTGTAGTCATCACTGTTTCCATCTGTGCCAGGCCCAGCTCTAAGGACTCTTCATGTATCAACTCACTTAATTATTATCAGAACCCTATGCAGTAGAAAGTACTATTAGTCCCATTTTACAGATCAGAAAACTTAAACAAAGGGATTTTAAATAACTTGTCTGTGTTCTGTGCCCTCTCTTTAATATTTAAATGAGTGAATAAATGAATGGCTAAATTTTACTATCTTGGTTTTTCTTTATATCTAGTCATCAGAGCTGGAGTATTAAAAGTTTGAATACTTATGCACTTGACTCATAATCTGGCTTCAAAGTCAAGATTATTTTAGAAATCAGCTTTGTATTTTGAGGCCACTTTCGCAGTGTTTACCAAAGGTGTTATGTTATAGTGATTTGTGTGTTTTAACTTGAGATCTACATGCAATTTATTTACATTTTAATCTTTCTAAATTTCTCGTTCTTTAAATAACTCCTGAGAGCAAGATATTAAACATTCTCACTAAAGTAAATGAAGGCCTTACTCTAATGAGGCATATTCCTATCTTAGTGTATTTATCCATGTAACTATATACTGAATTAAAATTATATCAAAATTGCATCATACTTAATGCATTGCAGCATCTATTTGATGAAAGCCACACTAATTAAAATATGCAAATCTCTTCATAATAGGCTGATTTTACAATCATTGCTCATGGAAAATCCCTGTCAACTTCAGATGTGAATCATTTCATCATTAAGTTTTAATTGTTGATTAAATAACAAGAAACATACACAGAACTTTCTAAACTTCAATTTAAAAATAAAGCAACATTCTGATAAACTCTTCTAGTAAATTTCCAAGTGCTCAAACTCTACAGAACACTGCGTTAACAAAAACACAACTTCGAAAACTTCAAATCTGGTTCTGCAGAAGAGCTGAAAAAAATATTTAGGTGATTTTAATCAATAAGCAGGTGTTTGTTAAGTGCTTTTGTGACTGGTGATTTTAAACAATGAAATTCGTAAAACAAATTGAGATAAATTATTATATATTCACATGGAAGCTACGTTTCTTTACCCTGTTATGCAAGGTTTCCATTGGAATTTGGTTTCTGAAATTCAAAGAAATCGAAGTGAGGAGCAAATGTTGAGGATCATGAATGCATATCGGAAGTCTCAGATGCCTGCATAGCCAAACCGCGCAGGGCTTTGAAGTCAGCAGCTCTTAGAGGAGGTGCCCAGACAGCTGTTGTGTCAGGTGCAGTGGAGGGTGGTGGTGAGGGGGTTGGGGGGGTTGGGGTAAGGACAGTTAAGGCAGGTTGCTGGGAGGCTGTCTGTGACTCAATAGAGGATGTGCTGCTTCAGCCAGTTTGGAGGAATCTCAGAGGTGTTGATTTAACAGAGTGGGACACAGGTGGCAAATGTCACCTTGAAGGTCCTTCTCTCATTAGTGGCTAATGATTTGCTATGACTTCAGACTAGGAAGTGAGAACATAGCTCCTGAGTTCTTGTACTTGGTGATGGATGAAACTTGGAAAAACATTTTAGGACAACTGATACTCTTACCCCTGTTTTAAGTGGAAGTCTAATATTGCTAAAATGAGTCTGATATTGTTTAAATGAGCATAATGTTACCTGCTTGAATGCTTAATATCCTACCATCCCATTAAGGCCTGTTGTCACAGGAAAACACTGTGATACAATATTCCATTTGATTTGAAGCTCAAAAGCTGGGTAGGTGTTATAGAATCTATTTTTCAGATGAAGAAACTAAAACAGATTTTTGTTTGTCCTTGGCCTCATCCTAGCCAACAAATGCAAGGTCAAATATAAATCTGATCATTTGGCTCCACATTTAGCTCAGTGCTCTTTTTACTCTACTAGGCTCTGTCTAGATGGTAAGCTCTGGTCATTGTTATTTTTTTCTTGACTCCTCAATATTCAGGTGAAAGGACCATATTATAAAAAAAAAATAACCAAACTTACTGGCCAGCAAGTGAATAGACTCTTAGACAACACCATTGAGAAAGTTTTTGAGCTATGATTTCCTAGAAGACAGATGCTTGACAATTCTCTCTTTTAAGGAATGTTTCAGATACTTGATTTATTAAACTTCATTTCAATCATTGACATGGAGATGTATACAAGAGGGAACCTAAACTACCAGAATGGTAAAAATAAACTTATTGAAATAGATAACTGAAATAAGGGAAGCAATTAAAGTTATTTCCCCAGAAATTGTAAGTAGCAATCTGTATCGAAGCCTACTAGAATGGATGAAAATATTACTTCTGATTAATTCACTTATACATTTTAAAGTACTACACTTGAAATACTACTCAATTCTTATAATGTAGGAGCCCGTGACAGTTTAGGCCAGCTTTATCTTCACTGTCTCTGTTCTTTCACATATAGTTAATTTTAATAACAGGCAGTTTATATGGTTATATATAGTTTACATAGTTAATCTTGATCACAGGCAGTTTTTCTGTGGCTGGTATGTGCTGTTGAGGCACCTGCACTGAATCACATTGTATGGCAAATCATGTTCTAAAGTTTAAAATTATTCAACAGTGTTTTTGTGGTGAGCTCTGGTCTATCCTCATCAGCATGGGGCTGGTCAGCTGGGCTGAGTCAATCATGCAGGGAGAATCTATCCTGCCAGGCTTGTCACTTCCTGTTAAGTCACAAGATAAACTGGACCTGGGACTCATCCTGGCTGGCAAGAGTGCCGTACTAAGCAAGTGGTGCCTACTGCATTTGGCCTAAAGGTTCGGCGTCAAAATGGAGGAATAGGGTCTGGGGATGGGTGTGAGTTCTGGAGGAAACTTGTGGGAATGGAAGTTTTATAGCTTGTTTTGGTCCTGGGCTAAGACAAGATCCTCCACTTAATGTTTTTGGGTATAGATTTTTACCAACAATCTCCAAGTGCAGTGATGGGTGGGTGGCTCTGTAGGCTGCTTGCTGTTTAGGTTTTGTTTACGCTACTTTTTTTACCCTTATCATTTTATTCCTCAGTCTCATTCACTCTATAGATGATGAAGTTGAGGCTCTGAGAGAAATGTGTCCAAGTGACAAAGCTAGGTGGTGACAGAGGGGGTGTCTGATCTAGGCCACTGTAGACTTTTCTGTGTTCCATCTCTTGTCAACACAGAGGAGAATGTTATTTTTCCATTTAGAAACTTGATTTTGTTTGTCTCCATATTTGTTTCTGCTATTTGTCCTCAGACCAGGAAATTCATATGCAGATACTCCACCTGTAATAGTTTCCTAGGGCTGTTGTAATCAAGGATCACAAACTTGGTAACTTAAAACAAAAATTCCTTCTCTCATTGTTCTGGAGGCTAGCAGTCCAAAATCAAGGTGTCATCTGGTTCCCTCTGATGGGAACCCTAGGGAAAAATCGTTCCTTGCCTCTTCCAGCTCTTGGTAGCTCCAGGTGTTTTTTGACTCCGGAGAGTATAACTCCTACCTCTTTCTTCATCTTTACATGATCATCTGCCCTTTATTTCTCCTCTTCTGTCTGTGTCTCCTCCTCTTACTACAGGGACACTTGTCATTGGATTTAGGGCCCACCTGGTTAATCCAGGATCATCTCATCTTGAGATCCTTCATTAGCTGCATCTGCAAATACCTTTTTTTCTAAACACAATCTTATTCACAAGTACTGGCTTTAGGACTTGGACATGTCTTTTGGGGGACTATAGTTTAACCCACTGTGCTATTCTTAGGCTATCTTAATTTACATGGCACTTTGCTCTCTTTATAGGAACATTCTCATTTTCATGTTTTTCCATTTTAATCTATGTTTATTGCCCCCTTCTAATCTCTTCGAGGAATGTTAATTATCAGCACTTTCTCTGGAGCCTCTATTCTGATAAGTTCAAGTCCCCTGTCTAGATTCTGTGTGAATTCCTTGAGATTAGGGACTGTATATTTTATCTGTGCAGCTTCCCTGGGTGGCCCTGGTAGGTGTCTGATAAGTGTTTGTTGAATAGATGAATGACTCTCTGACAATTAGTAGAACCTTTCAAACATTTGTGATCCTATACTATTCTCTAATGCAGCAACATCTTCAATATAGGGATTGACTCTTACTGGGAAAGACATTTGGCATAAACATAATTTAAAATGAGTTATAAAATACTGATACCATGGGCCCCCTAAAGGATATAGGAAAAAACTTATTAGATGCAACTGGACATCTGAAGGGCTTCACTGGACAGGATTCGACCTGAATTTTCAGCTTTATAATGGCATTTTGTGTGGTCTTAGCTATATTTATTGAATGGCTACAAGTTCAATAGGTACTAAGTATTTAATTCTCAGAAAAATTGAGACTAATTATTTGCAAAAAATTTAGTATCTTGGGATAAATAAATAAGTAAAGCCTCTTGTTTTGTGAATACATGGACTGATTGACTTATGTATCAGTAGGGAACTACTTAGTCTTAAAAATACATGAGAGAAAAAGTCACAGGTTTTTAAGATATAATCACAACTGTGTGGGTTGTATAGATAACTCTTACTGGAATGCTACATAGTTCACCAATTGTGTGGTTCAGTTAGACAAGATTCTCCTGAACTTACACTGATATAAACTAGTTAAAGTGGGTTAATAATGATTACTTCAGGGAATGTTCATTGAATGGTGAAGATTCATTCTCAGCACCCAATTTTCAAATTAAAATATGTTAGCTACATAAAAACCCAGGTTTGGATTTGGTATAAATTATTTGCTTTGTGATGCTAGAAACTTGGTATCATTTCTGATGACTTTGACCATGAGTTGAAGCCCCTGGACCTTCCACATCCTTTTCTGGCAATAATGCTGAACACTAAAATGATGATGGCATGTGTGAATGAACGGTAGGTCTGTGGGTTTGCAGTAGAACAATAAGCTTGCTGTTGTAATTGCCTCCTTTATGGCCATCGGTGAAGGAAGGACTCCTGCTCTAGAGTTATAGGGATGGCTGAACACATGACACCTGACACTGGACAGAAGACATTGATGGCAGCTTATGTGTCACATATTCTCATAGATGGATGAGGAGGACACCACATGTCATGTAGGGCCACAAACGTAGGCTTCATAGTATTAAGGGGGTAGAGCGCCCCTGCATTTTATAGGAGGATGGAATTCTGTGGGTTGACAGGGAACTGAAACCACTGCTCAGGGATAAGCGGGAACTGTGCCTGTTGCCCTTGATAAAAACGTTGGTTTGGAAAGGGACTTTACCTGTGGGAGTGGAGTGGAGAGGGGAACCCGTAATTAGGCTGTGCCAGTCCCTCCTGGTTTCACCAAATGTAAGGCAACACATAATGTTGGGCCTTAATTTTTGCTGTTGTACCACACTTGTTACTTCTGATTCACAGCTTTTAATGTTTGGGGGTATAGAGATGTATTCATTTTGCATAATCATCAGAGACTCAGAAGGTGATGAATTTTTGCTTGTAATCTATAGACAGAATTTAGAAAGTGGCTTAAAGATTGTATTTTGCATGTCCTACTACTTCTCTCAGCATTTAGCTTTTAATCCTTATAAAAGCAGAAAATATAGCAATACTGAGGATACAAGAATTATATCTGGCAATAATAATATTTTTGAGTTTATGGATAATGTATTTTAAATGTACTATACTTATGACACATTTTATAACACAACTGAGTTTTTGCTTTGTGAGAATTTCTGTAATTGAATTTCTTTACATTGGTATTTTGGCAGCTGGAGCTTGCCATTTGGTAGCTAAGAGAAAAGACATGCTGGTACAGAAGCTAATGGACAAGCTCTTGCTTTTTTTTTTTTAAGATTTTATTTATTTTTAGAGAGAGCAGAAGGGATGGAGAAAGAGAGGGAGAGAAACATCAATGTGTGGTTGCCTCTCACATGCCCCCTACTGGGGACCTGGCTCACAACCCAGGCCTGTGCCCTGGCTGGGATTTGAACCAGAGGCCATTTAGTTCACAGGCCAGCACCCAATCCACTGAGCCACACCAGCCAGGGCCTTGCTTTATATTTCTTACTAAGAAAGAATGTAACTACATGCTCTCATATGCAGTAAAATTATATACTTCCTCAATGCTATTTATTAATACATTTAAAATGTTTCCCATAATGTATTAGTTAGATAGAACTCTAACTGAAGGACATTTAATATATATACATATACATAAATCTTATATCTCACTGCATGGTTTTTACCATGTTAAATTTTAAGAACTCCAGCAACTTCTGGTAGCATCTTCTTAAGGATCTAGCTTTTCCACATTGAAACCTACTAGATGGAATGTTCACCTACCCTAAGATATTTTAAATGTGTAAGTATAACATTTTAGGTATTTGCATAATATTTTGGATTTATAGATTGTTGACCAGTCATGTTTACTGTTTACCCCGTCCCATAACAATCTTTCTGTGATACAGATTTGATTTATTTTCCTGCTCAACTGAGATACAGTGAGTGCTTGACCAGAGGAGGTGTGGCTGGTGGAGGCCCCCAAAACATTGTATTGCTGCTCTCAGCCTTAGAAGATCCTAGCGTGCTGTTTACTCAACTAAATTGCATTGAAGAAATTTTCGAATTTTGGCTTCAGGGAGGGATTTTAGTGTCCTAATAGAACAAAAAAGAGTCCAGTCATTAGTTGAGCAGTTTGTGGCAAAGTGGTATAATCAAGATGGATTATAATCAAGATGGATTATGGTCCTGCAGGCAGGAGGCAAGAAGGATCAGATTGTGGTCAGGACATGGATTTACAGAAAGATTTAAATCAATTAAATTTATCTTCAACTCTGAACTTAGATATCACTGCCTCAGGGATGCCTGTTCTGCCCCTACTCCCACCCCAAGTGCCGCATTCTTCCTCTATTCCATCGCATTTTATTCTATTTGCTTGCTTAAATATGTTTCACTTGCTAGACAATGAACTTTACAAGGGCAAAGACCATGACTGTACAGTTTACTGTTTTATCCTCACTCCATATCACAGTGCCTTGCACATAAATGTTTGCTGAATGGGATGGAGGGAGAAGCAAAGGGAGGCTTAAGTACTAGAGAATGTTGTCAGTGAGGTCAGTAAGCAAATGGCTCCTGCAGAGTCTCAGGCTTGTAGAGCTGGTGGTTCAGGTGAAGGCCACTCTAGGAAAATGCCTGGAGCTATTATGTCAGGCCCTAATCCCTTGAGGGGGAAACTATTTTATTTTCATTACCTCTACATAATTGCGTTTTTGTTATTTATCCTCTTAGCACTTTACAAGTATGCAACACAGTGTCATTAACTATCATTGCCATTCTGTATGTTGGATCTCCAGAAATTACTCATCTTGCATGACTTAAACTTTGTACACTTCGACCACCATTGTCCCATTTCCCCTTCCTTGCAGCCCCTGGAAACAGCAAGAGTTCTCACTGGTTACCAGTGAATTGCATAAGCCTACAAGGAACTGTAGTAATTTCAGCGCTCTGCTTGAACTAAACAAAAGAGCATGTGAAAGCTGTGTATCATAGAATCTCTTTAGAAGGAACTGCTATGGATTTCCCATTTCAAGAACTACTCTTTTTAGCATATAAACAAAATTTTATCTGTAATCTTCATCTGTCCTATTAGGAAATTGTCTCCTGTCCCTAATAAATAAAATATCTGGAAAAATATATAGGATACTGTTAAATTATTTTCTTAATTTTCCCTTATGGAAAGTAAATATTAATTCATATTTATTTCCTTTTGAACTAAAGTTCATAGCTAGAAATTCCAAATCATTGATTTTAGTATTTATTGATTTGTATAATTAATACAGAGGTTAATTCATCTATTATATAAATTAATTGTATAAGTCAATATATGAAATAACATCGTTTTCAAATAAGTTAGAGTTTTAAATATTGAATCACTGTATTTTTTTGGACCATAAGATGCACATATGTTTTAGAGGAGGAAAATAGGAAAAAAATTTTTGAAGCAAAAAATGTGGTAAAATATTTAATAACATAAATAACATAATGTTTCACCAATGTAAATGTAAACAGAACTCAACAGCAGCATTAACAACCATTATTCCTCCCAAGTTTGGGGGGTGGGGTACATCTTATAGTCCAAAAAATACAGTATATAACTCTTATGGTTAATTAGACAATACCAATATAATGATAGGTTGCAAAGAGATATGATGTGTAATAAGAAAATATAAAATGTTTTGATTTGTCTCTTTTGTTCCTTTTCCTTTTAGGAATAAAAACAAATATTTGTATGACTTCAGGTAAATTTTAATATATTAATACAAATAAATTACTTGAAGGAAAGGTATACTTCATTAATATTATGATGGAGATGTTATTATATAGATTAATTTGTACTAATTAGTCTTAGTTAAAATCTCTAGAGCTATGTTGGAGTTTGATGAACTTAGCCAAAATGGTTTGACTCAGTCTAAATATGCATTTAGAAAACTCATTCATTCAGCTGTCATGGGGCACTTGCATCAAGCATCAGAGAGGTGATGGATAGATAGCTATGGATGAGATACAGATATATATGAACACGCATGAAGATAACGAAGACATGGTCTTCGCCCCCAAAGAGTATGAGGGCTGCAGTCAGCGAAGGAGGCAGGAACACAGACCATCATGAGTGTCCTAACAGCGGTGAACACATGCTGTGAGAGACTCGCCAGCCACTCCTGGTTACATTTAGAGAAGGCTGGGTTATAAAGGCTCTTGGGCAGGAAATGAAAGGAAAGAAAATTGTAAGCAAAGTAAACGGTGTGTACAGGACAAGGATTCACTGAGGAGCACACAGGGGAAAGGCGAGGTGTTGCATGTGGCTGGGCACACTGAGTGGATGGAGTGGGTCATAGCTGAGGCTGGAGTGGTGGCTTGGGAATCAATTTGTATAAGGACGTCATTGCCAAGTTAAAGAATTAACATGCAGAGAGTGGGGAGTGTGTGGAGGCTTTTAAACAGGAGGATGACATGATCAGCTTTTTAGCGAGGTAATTTTCAGAGCGGTGCGGAGGAGTGAGGAGGTGGGCGAGGAGACTAGAGACACGTGCGGTGGTGCAGGGAGGCCGGCCCACTGGACGTGGGGATGGACGAAGAGGGCAAACTGGGGTGTTCCAGTGAATTCTCATCAAGGGATTACAAAGAGATTTTAAAGAAATTCAGTTAAAAATATTTGATTCTCTCTAGGTGGGTTAATATTTTGTTTTATAAGTTTGTGATACTTTCTAAGTCAAATCTTGTAGTGTCAATAGTCTGAGTCACAGCTTGGTTTAGTTTTGTCTGGTTCCAGCTTAAACTTTTGGCCCAGCACTGAACACATCCCTGCCAGGAGGCTCTAACATGATATATGACGGCTCCGGGGAGTCATACATGTCAACAGGACCTTAGTAAAGATATACCATAAATAATAACATAAAGTTGTGAATTTTTTATGACTGAGCATTGTTTATGTGTATGTTTGCATGGAAAATGCATGCAGTGAAGTGCATTGGCATGATATAATCGTTATCTTTTCCTGTATGTAAGTAAAAGAAAAAAACATAACTTATGGAGAAGCTATAAGGCAAAAGAAATATGGTGCATTTCCAAAGTGAACTAGCAAAAACTCCCACTCTGTTGCTGGAACTTGCCTTTGATCTTTGAAATTTATTTGGTAGTATTTCTTCAGTCTGCGTTGATGAGGTTGCTGTAGTAAATTGACTGAAAATCTTCAGCAGAATAGAAAGTAAGTATGTGGAGGGAGAGTTCATAGGGAAATCACTAAAATTTCACATATCTTGAAAACAGTCCTAGCCCAGGGACTGTTCTAATTCATTTAATTTTTCATCAAGATGTAGAGCCTCCTTCAGAAGAAACAATGAGCTATTATGGGAGAGTTGATTTCTGAATTCTAAATTCATTATTCTTTCTTAGGATCCTCTGAAACGGTACCCTAAAACTAAACTAGTTACACTTACCCATTCTCTCTCTCTGCCCAAACTTACTGCGTTAATGAATTAAGGATACATTACGAATGGAGGACAAAGTGAACAACTTTGTCTAAATTGCTTCTCTAATTCCAGAAATCATTCATCAACCTTCCACCCTCATTGTTGCTAAGTTGCTGTGTCACTACAGATGATCTCCTTCTGTTATTTGTTCTGTAACACCTATAACTTCTTTTCTTTTACTTTTATTGTTCAGTGATGGTCGCTTCTACTAGACTGTCAGAGACTGCATCCATAGCGTTGATGGGTATATCCAGAGATTAACACAGTGACCAGCCCCAAGCTAATGCACATTAAGTATGCCTCAAAAGAAAGGGAGGGGGGAGTTGGGAGGGAGAGAGAAAGGAGGGGAAGCCAGGTTTTGAGAATACAGATGGGGTACAAATCTCATCAATTCAGTTAAGGTGGCAAATGTAATACTGACACTTCTTAAAATGTGAAAAACATTCTAATGAAACATTTTAAGAACAGTGGCTGTCACAATGAATATTTATTTTTCTTGAATATTCTCAAACTTGCTCTTCATCCATTCAGTAAGCCATAGACAGAAAGTCTTTATTTTGTAGGTAAAATCAGTGATTGAAAATATTGAGGAGTTACGGGCATAACTTAGAAAGAACTTGGCTCAATTCTTGATGTGTCCCTTGCCTCGCTTTGCAGCCATATATTGCCTTGGATTTGCACACATGTTACCCTGAATGGGACTCCTGAGAGGGAAAGATGAGTTTTATAAAATGTACTTCTGGTTCAATTTCAAGGATTATTTAAACCTACTTAAGATGTTATACAAATTCCTATAGGGTTTTTCTCCCCCTTACAAACTTGTCTAACAAGGCAGAGTTCTCATTTTCCTTCCATTTTATGAAATTTAAGAGGAAAGTATGTGTTAAAGAATTATGAACAAAGACTTCATTGAGCATATCTACCTTCTAAAAATTTGATTAATTTTCTAATTTCAGAGGCACATTTTTACATGATATTTTTCTATCACTTACAAATATCTTTCTTATAGTAGGTTTTGCAGTCACTAAGTAGAAGAAAACTGTCAGATATAGCAGATTCAGTAGAAATTTCTCATATCACTTAGGATTTAAAAAAACAATTCAGACTTGTTTAAAAAGCCATTAGTCACAAGCTACAATTTGCATATTCAGTTCACATTCAGTGAGTGCATCATTTGGCATTACTTTCTAGAGACAAAAGCAATAGCAAAGTGCAACATTTAGAATCTTAATAACACTTGTGCTCTCACGGTGCCAGAAACTCTTTTTGTTGGTAATATGTTCCCTGTAATTATGAATTGACATTGCTCAGTAGAGTGCAAAGCCCGATTCACAAATATTTTGGTGGTTAGGCCCGAGGAAGAAATAGCACCTGTTCCAACTCTGCATGCAGAACCCAAATAAACAGCAGCCACTGCACTACTAGAAGACAGCTTAATTGTTTTTATTTATGAACCAAAAGTAATCGGGAAGCTTAAAATTCTACACACCAGATTTGTTGGAAAGCTGATTCATTTGAATTCTCAGCCAAAAAGAAAGCAGGAAAATGACACTTATTAGGTTGAGGACATGAAGGGAAAGAAGAAAAGTGACAGAATAATAGCTAGATTGGCAGAGAGGAGCTAATGAGTCCCAGCTGTATTTAAAAGAGAGCTTTAAGGATTTTTTTTAAGCATAAGCAGTAATGGAAGGAAGGAGATTGGAATAATTGACCTAACAGACACACCAAATGAAATACGTTTGTTGTTCAGCGGGGAATCTGGAATACGCTACTGAATACCTTGAGCTTATCTTATAAATTGTAACTGAAAATACACATGTCACACACACACAGGTAACTCGCACTGATATGGGCTGCACTGATTGGACATTCAGGTGCTACATGTAGGACCCTTCTTGAATAGAACTCTTGAACTAATTTCACTCTTTCTGCAAGCTTTCAAAAAAGTAAAAGTGGAATTCTAACCTAAAAAATGTCTACTTTGTAAAGCAAGGGCTCAATAAACCAGAAATGTTAATGTGGAAGTTCCAGGTGCTTTCTGATACTGAAGATGCATGAGCTCATGAAATGTTATGTTGAACGCCAGTCTATGTTTGTGCCGGTTCTCTTCTGGAAACAAACTATGTTAACACACTATTTATATTACACTGAATTTACTTATAAAGTTCTGAATTTCCTGTAAATAGCATAAGCCTAATGTGAACTGTCATTTTTCTCACTAGTTTGCATCATCGTGACTACTAATCTTAGTTATTTTCTAACAACGTAGAATGTCCTCAATTCCCTTTAAAGACCTTTCCAATTTATAATATTGTAATATTATATTATTATTATGTAATATTATGTAATATTATAATATTATTATAATATCTGTAATTTTCTCCACTCTTTTGGTTTCTTTTTTCATGTTGATGGTTGGAAAATATTAGGGATGACCCCAATAACTGATTTTTGGGTCGTCACTGTTGTGAGTGAGATACAGTTGAGGAGCATTTTCTTCTTCTGCCTAATGCATAGGAACTTTGTAGACCACTTCACCTATTCTGCTTGAAAATTAGAAAGCTTTATTTCAAAAATTGAAAAATTGCCTTTTTGTGTTTATTAACCATTGAAGTTAAAGCCTAAACTTAGGATAATGTATACACTTGAATTCTTTTTTTGTTACCTCAGAGAATATACAATCTTATTCTCTGAGCAGATGGTGTTACGTGGTTGTCATCATACCAACATACCATCTACATGTTGTTTTTCCGATTGGAGGTAATGTCTTTTTAGCAAACAGTTGAAAGATAGCTCTCTGAGTTCAGGTATGGTTTCTGAAACCATAGAATGAAGTGGAGCTAGATGGGTCAGAGATCATATTTCTCTGAGCTATCCAACCAGGCTTAGTAATACGAAATTATTAACAAACAGGAAGATGAAGGTATGTGAAACTACCTGCAGTTATGATTATTAATTGCAGATAAAAACTGAGCTGAAAGTTTCATATTGCTAATTAATATCATAGATCAAATTGTTGTGGAAATGCTTAAAATATTTTATAGAGCAAAAAGTATCCTCCTTCAACTTAGAACCATTCAGAGAAATTGATTTGCATAATTTTATTTAGTCTTGTCCATTCCTTAAAAGATGAACCCTAAAGACCTGTTGAATAGTAAATAAATGAGGTGAATAATCCTGTCATGTAAATGATTAAATAAATGTTGTCAATCTAGTTTGAATTATGAATTTGAATTGTACTACTCTTGTCAGGATAGGCTCACTGTTTTAACCAGAACTTCTCCAAATCCAGTCTCTTACCATAAAAAAATGCATATTTCTTGTTGCGGTCACACCCAGTGCGGAGATAGAGGGGTGGGTGAAGGGGTTCTCTGTGCTCAGAGCATTTATTCATGGATCCAGGGTTCTTTTGTTGCGTTTCTGGGCTAACATACCTTAGGGCCTTGTCTTCCTTTCTTATCAACAATGGATAAGGAAAGAGAAAAATCACAGAGGGTTTGCATAGAGGGCTGAAAGCTGCCCAGGTTACTTCTGTCCACATTCCATTGTGTGCCCAAGAAAAAAGGAAACAGTTTAGTGAATACATAGCATTCCCTTCCGGAAACATTTCCTGAGAAAACATTTTGTATTTCATAATTTTCACTCATTAGAACCGAGCCATGCCACTTGTAATCTATATTACTTAGGTTTTACTACTTGGATTAGGTAATTACTTAGCAGAAGTGTTGAAGCAATTTGCAATTCTATGATCATCAACATAGACCAGTTTCACATGGGCTCTAAGCTGAAGGGTCAGGAAATCCCCATGAATTATTTATTTTACTTCTATAATTAGAAATGACTCTGGTGTATTGCAATAGATCAGAACCAGAAACTGGCAGGATTTGATGAGCAGAGACACAGGTGGCTTCTCATAATGAACCCGATATGAGGAATTTGGAACAGTTTAAGAGCTGAGCTGGCGTCCAGGTGTTCTTGTTCCCAAAGTCAGACGTAGTTACCTGCCAAAGAAATAAAGCCTCATTCATCAGAAAACACCTTTAGCTATTTATGCTGTTCAGGCTTCCAAAGGCTCCTGTGCAATACTCGTAGCAGAATTACCTGCTGAGGGGAAATGGTTGATCTTCTGCAATTAGTCTGCTTCAATTTCCCCATTGCTTCTTTTCTGTGTGTTGCTAGCCCACCTCTCTTTCACCCTCAGTTCCTTCATACCCCATTTTGCATATCCTCTCATCATATAAAACAAAAGCTCTGGAGAATTGGTTGCTACATGGTGGCAGCAAAGGCCACAGTCTCTGGTGGAAACAATTTTAGGCTAATGAACTGGCCATTTAAAGTCTGCCACCAACTTAATAACATTGTACACATCTCTAAACCTACTCACAAATCCAGATATAGCTAAGTACTGGGCTGCATTTCATTTACTAAGTAGGATAGCTTTTGTCTTAGCCTGGGATGCCCAGGAAACAGAGCCTGGGTGAGAAACTTACATGCCAGCACTTTCCTGGGAAGCACAAACCCTAAGAAGCAGGAGTGAGGGGAAAAGAGAACTGCCGGCCAAGATGGAGGTGTAGGTAGACACACTGTGCTCCTTGTACAACCAAAGCAAGGATAACAAATTTAAAAACAACACAACCAGAACTGACAGAAAAGTCAAACTGTATCGAAGTCCGACAACCAAGGAGTTAAAGAAGAAACATTCATCCAGACCGGTAGGAGGGGCAGAGATGGGCAGCTGGGCAGAGAGGGCTTGTGGCGAGGCAACGGCTGGTGGACCTGGAGAGACGGTGGGTCGCACATCCACATGCAGATAAACCAGGAGGAACACCTGGGGAGCAAGACAGACTGAGCAACGCAGGGTCCTAGCAGGGGGAAATGAAGCCTCAAACCTCTGACTGAAAGCACCTGTGGGGGTTGAGCTGGTAGGACAAACTCCCAGCCTCACAGGAGAGTTTGTTGGAGAGACCCACAGGGTCCTAGAATGTACACAGACCCACCCACCCAGAAATCAGCACCAGAAGGGCCCAACTTGATTGTGGGTAGTGAGGGAAGTGACTGAAAACCGGCAGAGAGGAGCAAGCGCCATTGTTCCCTCTTGTACCCCTCCCCCACATACAGTGTCACAACGCAGCGATGTGAGTTGCACTGCCCTGGTGCACACCTAAGGCTCTTCCCCTTTACTACAAAATAGGCTCGCTGAGACAAAAAAAAAAAAAAAAAGGCCAAAATGAAAGAACAGTTCAAAACTCCAGAAAAAATACAACTAAGCGACAGAAAGATAGCCAACCTATCAGTTGGACAGTTCAAAACACTGGTTATCAGGATGCTCCAGGAACTCACTAGGTACTTCAACAGCATAAAAAAGACCCAGGCAGCAATGAAGGTCAAATTATGTGAAATAAAGAAAAATCTACAGGGAACCAACAGTGATGGGAAGGAAACCGGGACTCAAATCAACGGTTTGGAGCAGAAGAAAGAAAGAAACATTCAGTCAGAACAGAATGAAGAAACAAGAATTTAAAAAAATGAGGAGAGGCTTAGGAACCTCCAGGACATCTTTAAATGTTCCAGCATCCGAATCATAGGGGTGCCAGAAGGGGAAGAGGAAGAGCAACAAGTGGAAAATTTATTTGAACAAATAATAAAGGAGAACTTCCCCAATTTGGCAAAGGAAATAGACTTTCAGGAAGTCCAGGAAGCTCAGAGAGTCTCAAACAACTTGGACCGGAGGAAGCACACACCAAAGCACATCATAATTAAGTTACCCAAGATGAAAGATAAGGAGAGAATCTTAAAAGCAGCAAGAGAAAAGGAGAGAGTTTCCTACAAAGGAGTTCCCATCAGACTATCAGCTGATTTCTCAAAAGAAACCTTACAGGCAAGAAGGGACTGGAGAGAAGTATTCAAAGTCATGAAAGTCAAGGACCTACATCCAAGATTGCTCTATCCAGAGAAGCTGTCATTTAGAATGGAAGGGCAGATAAAGTGCTTCCCAGATAAGGTTAGGTTAAAGGAGTTCATCATCACCCAGTCCTTATTATATGAAATGTTAAAGGGACTTATCTAAGAAAAAGAAGATAAAAAATATGAGCACAAAAATGACAACAAAGTCACAGCTATTAACAACTAAATCTAAAAACAAAACAAAACCAAAAACAAGCAAACAGCTAGAACAGGAACAGAATCGCAGAAATGGAGATCACGTGGATGGTTATCAGTGGGGGAGTGGGTGGGGAGAGGGGGCAAGGTACAGAGAATAAGTAGCATAAATGGTAGGTAGAAAATAGACAGGGGAGGTTAAGAACAGTATAGGAAATGTAGAAGCCAAAGAACTTATATGTATGACACATAGACATGAACTAAAAGTGGGGAATGCAGGTGGGAGGGGGTGTGTAGGGTAGAGGGGAATAAAGGGGGGAAATGGGACAACTGTAATAGCATAATCAATAAAACATATTTTTAAAAAAGGAGCAAGGTGGGGAGAGTGGAAGATAGGTGTGAGTAAATACAAGGTGGTCCACTTCCAACATGGCTACAGATTTCTAACACGCTCCCCAGAGTTTGCTCAGTTTCATAGGACATCATTCGAGATGACATATGAACTACTTCATGTCAGAATAGTCTCTCAGGGAGAGGAAAAGAGAAGAATTTACCAACTATCTCACTCCTGTTAAAATTAGTTAAAATTCCTTTGAGTCAAAATTCACCTCCCTCCTACTACAGAGAGGAGGGCATTAACTCCTTTGCCCTTACAGTTTGTGTTGCCTGCATCCTCCAGCAGCTGCCAGGCTTCCAGTTCCCCACAGTCTACTCCAGCTAATGTCTCAGACCGTGCTTCTTCTCAGGGCATCGGCTGCTGTAGTAATGGTCTGGCTCCGAGACCTCAGGAACTGCTGCTGCTGAGGCTGCTCTGCCAGAAAGCAATGTTTTAACAGGGGTGGAGGAAGGGCACATAAACTGAGTCCAGTAACTTTGATTCTTTCCATCTAATTCCTTTTAGCCATAGCCATTCTGATTTGTATACTAGTCCAACTCATTTTAAAGTGGTCTCCTTTAATTGGATTGCAGTGAGGAATGACTCCTGACATTCCTCACTGCAATCCAAATGCTTAGTGCATTGTATTTACATTTTGTTTAGAGAGGCAAACAAAAGTCAAGTAAACAAATAAATATGATAATTTCAGGGAGCAATAGTTCCGTGTCGGAAACAAACCAGAGAAATGTATAGTAATTGCAGGTGTTCCAAGAATACATACAGCTTGTCACTTAGTGGGCAAAAACTATATGTTTCCCTTAAGATTGGGAACACGGCAGGGTTACCTCTTTCACCTCTCTTATTCAACACAGCACTGAAAGTCCTAGCCACAGATTCAGACAAGAAGAAATAAAAGGCATTGAAATTGGAAAGGAAGAAGTAAAACTGTCATTATTTGCAGATGACATGATACTGTGTATAGAGAACCCTAAAGATTCCACCAAAAACTACTAGAATTGGTGAATGAATTCAGTAAATTAGCAGGATACAAAATAAAAATCCAGAAATCAGCTGCATTTTTATACATTAATAATGACCAATCAGAAAGGAAACTAAGAAAACAGCCCTGTTCACAATGACTTCAAAAAATAAAATACCCAGGCATAAATTTAACCAAGGACGTAAAAAACCTGTACTCACATAATTATAAAACACCGAAGGAAGAAATTGAAGAAGACACAAATAAGTTGAAACATACACTGTGTTCATGGATTGAAAGAATTAACATTACCCAAAGCAATCTATACATTCAACACAATTCCTCTCAAGATACAAATAGCATATTTTACAGAACTAGAACAAATATTCCAGAAATTTATATGGAACCACAAAAGATCCCAAATAGCCACAGCAATCTTTAGAAAGAAGAAAATGTTGGAGGAATCACACTACCTGATATCAAACTACACTACAAGGCCGTAATAGTCAAAACAGCTGGCCTAGCAACAGACATATAGATCAGTGATTTTCAAGCAGTATGCCACAGAATTTTTAAAACATGCAATCTATACCTGACTTTTTAGTCAGGGGCACTGACCTCTTTTCTCTTAGATTGTCAAATAAAAATAAGACAACAGCCAGTATAACAATAGCTGTCCCGTATGAGTCAATCAAAATGATAACCATTTTTTGTCAGATCAGCAAACAATATATTTTTTGCATGTCATAGAATTTTAGTAATTAATTTATGCTTGGCATTAGATGAAAAAGGTTGGAAATTACTGGTATAGATCAATGAAATAGAATAGAGTGCCCAGAAATAAACTCGTGCCTTTATGTTCAATTAATATTTGATAAAGAGCCCAAAACATACATGGTTTTGGGAAAAGTGGACAAATACGTGCAAAAAAAAAAAAAAGAAACTAGATCACCTTCTTAAACCATATACAAGAATAGACTCAAAATGGATTAAAGACTTAAATGTTAGACTTGAAACCATAAAAATTCTAGAATAAAACATAGTTAAATCTCAGACATTTCTCATAGCAATATGTTTTCTAATGTATCTCCTTGGGCAAGGGAAATAAAAGAAAAAATAAATGAGACAACATCAAACTAAAACGCTTTTGCACAGCAAAAGGGAACCATCAACAAAATGACAAGACAATGCCCTGAATGGGAGAACATATGAGGGGGGAACCCAAAGAAAACTGGAATTATCTCTGGAGGGTGAGCCCCTTGTAGTAGAGGCTTTCCCCACTAGGTGAGTGCTCTAGGAACCAATGTCTATCAGTGTACCAGTTGGCGTTGTTGTGAGAGGCTGTGTTAAGCTTCAGTGAATTTGTTTCTGAAGGCTCTTTCAACACATTTGCCCATTTCATCATAGGTGGTTTACAAATGCACCTGCCCTCTCTGTGCTGAGTGTTCGGCAGTTTTTGATCAAAAACAGCATGACCCATGTGCCCTACCCTCCCTATTCACCTGATGTTGCACTGAGTGACTTTTTTTGTTTCCCTGGATGAAAAAGTCTTCAAAGGGTAATATTTTGCTGATGTGGAAGAGGGGAAGCAAAACAAAACAAAAAATGGCGGAAGCACTGAAAGGTTTCAAAATTGACAAGTTCAAAAACTGATTTGAGCAGTGGAAAAAACATCTTGATATGTGTATTGCATCAAATGGAGAGCACTTTGAAGGTGACTGAAGTTTAAAGATGTAAGAATAAATACACAATTTTTAATAAATTCCATTTTTTTGGTTCCCCTTGTATTCACTAATAATACATCTTATAAGGGGTTGAAATCTAAAGTTTGTAAAGAACCTATAAAACTCAATACCCAAAAAATTTTAATTAAAAAATGGGCTAAGGACTTGAATAGACACTTCTCCAAAGAAGACGTACAGATGGCCAATAGACTGATGAGAAGATGCTCATCATCACTAATCAGCAGAAGAATGCAAATTAAAACCACAATGAGATACCATCTCACACCTGTCAGAATGGCCGTCATGAATGAATCAACAAACAGGTATTGATGAGGATGTGGAGAAAAGGCAACCCTCTTGCACTCTTGATGGGAATGCAGATTGGTGCAATCACCGTGGAAAGCAGTATGGAGTTACCTAAAAAATAAAAAATCTTCCCTGGCTTGGTAGCTCAGTTGGTTAGAATTGTCCTGATATGCCAAGGTTGCAGGTTTGATCCCTGGTTAGGGCACATACAAGTATCAACCAATGAATGAATGTATCAATAAGTGGAACAACAAATCAAAATCTCTCTCTCTCTCCCCCCCTCCCTCCCTCCTACCCTCTCTCCCTTCCCCTGCTCTCTCTCTTCCTTCTTTCCTCTCTTTCTCTCTAAAATCAATAGAACAAAAATGTTTTAAAAATTAAAAATGGCTCCTCTACCTTATGACTCAGTGATTCTGCTTCTGACAATATATCAGAAGAAACTTAAAACACTAATTTGAAAGAATATATGCACATTCTATGTTCATTGCAGTGTTATTTGTAATAGCCAAGATTTGAGAGAAGCACAAATGCCCATCAGTAGATGAATGGATTAAAAAAAGATACATTTACACAATGGAATACTACTTAACTGTAAAGAAGGTGAAATCTTAACCTTTTGTGATAGCATAGGTGGACCTGGAGAGTATTATGCTAAGTAAAATAAGCCAGTCAGAGAAAGACAAATACCATATGATTTCACTCATATGTGGAATCTAATGAACACATAAACTAACAAATGAATACAAGAATGTAAATGAGAGTTCTATAAATGAACTCCATATCTTTTCCAGATTCAGTATACAAAAATATTAATATTAATGTATTAATAGTAACTAAAATATTGTATTTATTTTTGTTTTTCAGAATTATTTAAGGAAATAAACCATAACTTCTAAAACTTAAGTGTGGAAAAGAAATACTTTATTATATAAACAAAGAAAATTTTTGGCTTTCCAAATTTAGAGTGCAGGAAAAGTATTACGTCTAGATGGAAATGTAAATTCCCTCATCTCTTGCCTCAAAATTGAGATTTATTGTCAAGAGTTTAGTAAGTGATTATTTAAACAATCAATGCTAGTAATTCTATAATAGGTATAGTATAGTACTACTTGATGTAGATATTTAGGGGTAAAAAATAATTGATTTACTATATTATAAGGCAAGTCAGTTACAAGGACTAATTTGCTCTGTCAACTAGAACAATATTGGTGCTGTGGGTAATTCTTTGTGTTGGAGGGCTGTCCTGTGATGGTAGGATGTTTAGCAGAGTCCTTGGCCTTCACCCACTGGTTGCCAGAACTCTCTAGTCATGAGAATCACTGTTTCTAGAGATTTTCAAATGTACCCGAGGTCAAGATTGCCCCTGGTTGAGAACCACTGAACTAGAACATGATCAAGTTGAAGTTTATGTAAAGAAGTTGAAATATGTAAAATATTATAGATATTTCTTGTTGTATAAAATTTCCAGAGTCTAGCAATATTTAAATTTATAAGAGGAAAAGATATATTTTAATGAAAGGTAATATGGCAATTATAGAATATGCAAGATGGTGGAGGGATTTGGGGGTATGCTTATTTAAAACTATTTTTTGAGTTTGAAAAACAGTGAGTGAATCTTAATGAAAATTTTTAGTTCCTTCTTCACTTACAGGTCAGGTCAACAGGTCACTGATTGTCCTTTGGGGTCAGTAGTTGGGTCATACAGCTCTTCCTGCTGACCTCCAGCTCACTGATTCTCTGTTGGACCCACAATAAACCACTCCTCTAGTAATTACAGCAAATGTGCTAAATTGTGCAGATAGATGGAGGCTGGTCACGAGAGAGCTTTTAGGTGGTAGTGGCTTATCCATGATAAGGCCAACCTTAGATGTAAAAATATTATGTAAAAATCTCCTCTGCTTTTCTTTATCTTCAATTTAGAGAGTTTGGCTTCTATATCTTAAAATTGAATCACATGAAGTTGTCATAATATTTATTATTTTGGGTTAATTATGGCCAATTTCCAAGACAATGGAAATTGTCTTTCTCCTAACAGTTTCCTCTGTTTATAAATATATCTTAAAATTTGTGTTTGATTTCATTTTGATAATTCAAACATTACTAAAATTGAACCAAAGAGATTTTTCTTCTCTTCAAGTTTATTATGTGCCCAATTTTTCTGGAGCTCTGATATGAGCAGTGGCATTATATTTTTCTTAGACCTTTACTATTGGATAAGAAAAGGTCTTATCCAATATCCATGTATCCATGGATACATCTTGATTATAAGTAAAGCCAAAGAAATATCAATTTTTATAATAGAACATAAATTAGAAAAAAGCAACATGGATTATGGTACTTGTGTTTAAACTGTAGTCATGATTTTATTACACCATTCCTAGTTAAGCATGATGCCTTTTATAGTTTTTCTATTTACAGATTCTAAGAGAAATGGGTTATGTTTTTATAACCCGTTTCTCTTAGAATATATAAAGTAACGATATTTGGTAATTAAGTTAAATTTTTCTTACTTTACACTTTCACCTCTTTGAAAATGCATAATTTTACACTTTTTTTGGTTTATATTTTGGTAATCAATTTTATTTCCTACCTTGCTATCAGTCTCTGTTTTGATTGCCTTATTATTTTATGAGATTATTCTGCTTGTTTCAGATGCCTATAAGCCTACTTACTTGCATATATATATATAAATATATGTATATGTATAAAATCTTAGCTGAGGACATTTCTTTCATTGCTTTTAGAGAGAGAGCAAGGGAGAGAGGAAGGGAGAGACAGAATATTGATGTGAGAGAGAAGCATCCATCGGTTGCCTCCCTTATGCCTCTGGACTGGGGCCTGGCAGTCAGACTAGGGATCGAACCTGCAACCTAGATATGTGCTCTGCCTGGGAATCAAATCTGCAACTTGCAACCAACTGAGCCACACTGGCCAGGGCATCACTTACATGTTTTTGACCGTTTTAATTAGATCATGAATATTTCTTCTGTGCCCGAGGAAACTCCTCCATTTCCAACGTGGTAGGAACCATCCCCAATGTTGATAATACACCAAACCCACTGTCGTTCTCACTCCAAATCCAGAACCCTGTCTTGTGAGGTTAGAATACTTAAGAGTGGGGCCTTTTGCTGATTGTTGTCTTCACAATTAGTGCTTTCCATAGTTTTTTCTCTTTGAATCATCTGTTCTGTACTGCATGTCCTGCTTCATACTATGCAGTTACTAATGTGTTAGCCAATATAGTTATTTGGGAGAAAACCTGAGAGGAAGCGCCAGTGCAGTGGGGGCACAGACTTAACAAAGGAGGGTAGGATGCTGCTGAGGGCAAGAGAGGTCTCTCCATCTTGTGTCCTCTTGCAGGTGTCTGTTACAAAGAGTGAGAACTGACTCGTACAATGTACTTTTTATTTCCTTAAAAAATGTCACCAGAATTGCCACTGTTAGCATTGGGAACATTTGGTTAGATGAAAGTAAGAGCCATTTGCATAATATATTCAACTGAACCTGTGACAGTAACTTTAGATTTAATTAAAGCCTTATGGCCTTGGCTGGTGTGGCTCAGTGGATTGAGCACAGGCCTGCGAACCAAAGGGGTGCTGGTTGGATTCCCAGTCAGGGCACATGCCTGGGTTGCCGGCCTGGTTCCCAGTGTGGGGCATGCAAGAGGCAACCACGCATTGATGTTTCTCTCCCTCTTTTTCTCCCTCCCTTTCCCTCTCTCTAAAAGTAAATAAATAAAATCTTTTAAAAAATGCCTTATGTACTGGAGAATACTTTTTATGACATTTTTGTCATTGTCTTTTTCTATCTGTAATGTATCTTATATTAGGTTGGCCCAAAACTTCATTTGTTTTTTTCTGTAAGATGGCTCTTGTAGTGTTTAGTTTTCTTCAACTTCATTCAAAACAATTTTGTTAGATTGTATTGTGACAGTTGTCATATCAGCGTGCAGTAAAAAAACATCAAAATTGGTAAATTCTTGTGTAGTCATTTTAATATTGAAGATGGAAGAAAATAAGCAATGTTTTTGGCATGTGGTGCTTTATTATTTCAAGAAAGGTAAAAATGCAACTGAAACACAAAAAAAGATTTGTGCAGTGTATGGAGAAGGTGCTGTGACTGATCGAACATGTCAAAAGTGATCTGAGAAGTTTTGTGCTGGAGATTTCTCACTGGATGATGCTCCACGGTCAGGTAGACCAGTTGAAGGTGATAGCGATCAAATTGAGACATTAATTGAGAACAGTCAATGTTATACCATTTGGTAGATAGCCAATATACTCAAGACCTCCAAATCAATAAAGTTATTGGTGAAAATAAAAGAAATGTGTCTGTTTTTGGCCAATCCAATATTTCCTTTTATTTTGTTCTTAGTCATGATCTTCTGTATTTTGGACTACAATGAGACATTTTATCATGAACTAATTAAGAGATATTTTTACTTGATATTTACTAACATTGGAAGTCTGTTTTGATAGATTGTTCCACTTACCACAGAGCTGCCTTTTTTCTTTCACTTTTATTGAGTAATAATTGACAAAATTGTAAGGTATTTAAAGTGTACACCATGATGATTTGATACATGTATATATTGTGAAAGAATTTCTCCTATTTAGTTAATTGATATAACCAAAAAAGAGTTGCTTTTAATCCCATAATAAAGTATAGTAGACTCATGCAAGTGTCACTGATAGGTGAAATTTTGTTAATCAATAATAAGCAATATTTGGGTGTTATAAGAAACTCCTGTGCTAATTGATATTGGATGTTTATAGGGAGAGTGAGTACCTCACTAGGGACTGGTATGGCAAGGAAAGTTTTCAGCATATGGACATTTATTCCTTTTAAATTTTAAATCAGGTGACTATATTACCTATTAAAAATAGTGTTAAAACTTCAGAACCTAAGAGTATTCTCTTCAGAGTTCTGAAACCAGCTCCCTGTAAAGCCTTCCATGCATCCCTGAAGCACAACACCGTGCACGTACCTCTATTCATCCAGTGATTACAGCTAGTTCCAATAATTGCCTACATCTCTGTCTCCTTTACAGCGAGTTTTGAGAGAAGGGTTGTTACTTATTCTATGTTTCATCCCTGGAGCTCAGATTTGCTTCTAGAATACTGTAAATATTTAAATAGCTATTTGTTTAATGAGTGAATGAACTCCTTGTTTGACTTTTATGGTTATTTCCACCTGGCCTTGTTATCATCATGCTGTGTAGTCAGTATATTCTGAATAAAAGACTATGTACCAGAGCAGAGTGCAACTTTTTGATAGTATTTCCCAGAAACTTTTAGTGGGGAGAATTAGAGGTGTCATTGAGAAAATGCTTTATGTGATTGTTTTTTTATTAACTTTAAGACCTTGCCATTCAGGAAAACACAGATTGGTGAATAACAGGGATAGTTCCCTTTGCCCCTCTTTTCCCTCCCCCAAAACCAACTTTAAAGCATTTCTATATGCTAAAACTTCACATTATTTTTCTTTTTTTTCTTAATTTAAATGATTTTGACTTTCCATAGGCTGGATACTGCAAAGCTTTTAAAGGGAATATGTGCATTGAACAAAATGAAGGAATAAGTTTTATAGGAGCATACAGGGAAAAGTGGTGCATAATTTAATTTATTTTTTCTTGAGTCTAACAGGTGGTTTGTCAACGTCCATGTAATTTTATATAGAAGTATTCGGAGGCTTTAGTGTGGCAGATGATGGCACATCAGTTATGTGCGCGCCTTTGATCTTGTGTGCTTGGGTGTCGGGCACGGTTCTGCACACCGTGCTTGGCAGCAGTGCGGTGGGGCCGTGCGCTGGGTGCCAACAGGCTGGTGTCTCTCGTCGGCCACTGCTCCTCCTGTGCAAGCAAAGGCAGCTGCACTTGTAAAAGATGCAATTTTTAATATACTAGATGGCTGCTTTGTTACCAATAGACTTCAAAATTCCTATAAGACAGGATTGGTGATTTTAAAATAAATATGAAATCAAATTACAGTAGTGCTTTTATTTTGCTTCAGCTGATTATAACTAAGAATATATGTCACAAGTGGTGAGAGTATTAAAATGCTTTTAAATTTATTGCCATCTTTCTTTAGGGAAGTTAAAACACATTGTACATACTGTCTTCAAGGTTTCCTTGAGAGGTTGTTGAATAGTACAGGTGAATGTACTGGGGAACCCCCACAGGAAGCAGCAGAACTTACTTTGTCCACTAAATTATGGAACAACTTGACTCTCTGCACTGGACTCTGGAGGCCGTCTGCCAAGGATGGTTTCCTACGCTGAGTTAATTGAAAATTGCTCTGGTCTTATTGGAGTATGCTCTTTGGATTTTAGTTGTCTTAACTCATGTTTCTAAACTGAGACTGTTTCTTGAAGATAGGAGTTTCTTTTTAAATCCTAGTAATTTTTGTTGAGTCAAAATCATTTTGTGCACTTTTGTCACACAGCCCCACTGTTCTGGTCACTTGATCCTTCCTGGGGATGCCTTTTAAGTTCTTCAGATTCAGAAGCTCTGTGTAAGGCACTTGACTATCAGCTAAAACCTAGGTGCATGATCTTGCCCTAGGTCTTGTGCAATTGTTTGCTATGATGCTTGTGCTTATGTTTTTATCAAACTTATGTTGAAAATGAAAGAGGGGCTCCAGGTGTTATCACAGGTAGCTTGAATTCACATGCAAATTCACATAAAATTAGAGCGGTGACTTGACTTTTGTTAAGTCACAGACTCTTTTGAGAATCTAGTGAAAGCTATGGTGTCTGTACGCAGAAAAAAGTACATGTGCAAAACTTAAAAAATAAAAGATTTTATTTATTTTTAGAGCAATGGGAAGAAAGGAAGAAAGAGAGGGAGAGAAACATCAATGTGCAAGAGATACATCAATCAGTTGCCTCTCCAATAGTCCCCAACTGGGGGCCTGGCCTGCAACCCAGGCATGTGCCCTGATTGGGAATCAAACCAGTGACCTTAACTGCAGTGCCGGCTCCCAGGTCGGCACTCAGTCCACTGAGCCACACCAGCCAGGGCCATAGGCAAAACTTTTTACGTGTAATTTTAGAAGGATAAAAAGACCCACTGGAGTGCAAGGAAGGACTTTTGATCTGTGGTTCACTGGCAACAAGAATTGGATGAAATGAGTGAATTTTTGTTTTGTTTCATTCTATTTTCTTGTTTTTCTGTGGTTTACAGTTGAAATCCGACATTATCTTTTTTCCCATACCCTTACCCTCTTAAATCCCCAACCAGGCTCTAGGTTTTGTATCTCAACAACAGATCACTTTGCTTTGTAGTTGATGTAATACCAACATAGTATATATTTGGGGAAATTCCAAAAGGAATTGTCAGTGATGACAAATTTAGATAGGAAGCCAGATTTAAAATTACTTACAGATGAATACTCTTCATTGCTTGCTGTTTGACCACTATGAATTAAACATTTTTAACTAGCTCACTTTGCTAGAATATGACATATAGCTTTCTATGGTACTCCTCAGTTTTCAGGCATGTAAAAAAACAAGTGAGCTTTCAATATTTTAGTTGTCTTCATTCTAGTTCGGAGAGATCTACCTCAAAAACTGGGTCTCAAAGGTCCTTGGCTTTTATCTAGAACAGACAACGTGCTTGAGAAAGTTTCTTTAGTTTTTTGTTTCAGTTGACATTGACACACAGGTCAGACTTGTCCCAAAGCACCATGTCTAACTGGCTTCCTTTATGGGTTTCTAATTGGGATTCTTTCTCAGGAGGGTCAAATTAGAGCTCCTGCGATTGGAGCTACAGCCTCGGTAGTTGACAGGACCAGCTCAATTCTGCCTCTTGAGACATGTAAGACGGCCACTTAGAGTTTATTTCTACAGACTTTTGACAAATGGTCCCACTCTGACTGTGCACCTAATAGACATTTTTTGTTTTTCTTCTGGATCAGTGCCAAAACCATGGTTTCCCCTCTTATTTCTGCTTTGTTCTCTTTGCTTTGTCTTTTGTTGCCATGATTCAGCTTGTGCAAAAGCATTTGCTGACTTTCTTGTTTATGTATCCTCATATGTAGCACACTTACATAATGGTGCCTGGCTTAACTTTTATTAACCTCTTAGGGAATCTCTCCTGCTTGAGTGAACAAAATCGAACTTCGGACGCCTGCATTGTTCTGTCGGTCTGTTAATGAAGATAATATGTGGGAGATTAGGTGATGATAGGTTACACTGAATATTACCACAACCAAAATTAATTGACTAACAATCATAGGATGGGAGCTAAAGACTCCTTCAAAAGATTTCTCAATTTATTAATTATCTATCATGTACCAAGACTTCTAAAGAATATATGTTTAATGGTTTAATTTCAACCCTGTTTCTATAGCATTTTGGAACACAGATTTTTTTTTGTTGTTTTTAGGATTTCTCTCTGGATAACTTTGAAAGAGGAAGATTTTACAAAGAGTTAAAATTGCCTCGTACATCTGAGATCAGTTACTGGAATTTAAGTACCTTACAGATTCCTTTTAGAATCCAATTGTTTTAAAGCCTGAAAAGTAATTTATGACTGTGAAAATAAGAGTGATAAATTGGAGACCAAAGTATGTGTTTCTTTTTCCCAACAGCCTGAGGAATAACAGGAGTGGTCAGACAACTTAAGTCTGTTTCTCTTTCTTGGGCTCTGTAGCATTCTTGCAGAAGAAGGAGCAGGATTGTTTCCGAACAGTAGAAGCAAGAGTGCTGAGTGACTTATCATTAAGTACCATCAAGTTTGATTAGCATTATGCTCCCTGGACCAGAGTTGCTTAAAAAGGGAAAATTTAACATTATGAATATACTTAGCAGCTTAAAACCCTGTCTTGCTTTGAAATACTTTGAGTGATATCAGAGCTGACTTTGTGCTCTGAAAGATCTAGCACGGGGGACAAATAGAGACCAAGAGAGGGTATAACAGGATAATCTTTCCCCCTATTGCTAAAGGTACATTCACCAGGCCCTTCCCATTGTCCATTAAAGAAAGAAGACAGGGTATTTATACATTAGAAAGGATTTTTCCTGATTGAAATCTCAAGAGGAGGACAGTTAAATTAAAAGAGGAGAAACTTTCTATATACTTTGCTTCAGTAGAGACACCTTGGGTGTTCAATGCCTCGGGGAAGATGATTTTTATTTTCTGCTGGTGATTTCAATTTCCCATTGCTTGTTTGCATCTGCTTATTGATGAGGATCCTGAATGTTTTCTTTTCCACTTATGTTCAAAAGTGTTGCTGATGAAGGAAACACCTCAGGTATAGAAATGAACAGATGTCCTGCCAACGTCTCCATGAAGTCCACTCGTGCCCCACAGTCATTCATTACCCCACCGTTACACCTTTGCAGTCCTTCACCTCGTTCAGACCCCCTGTCCTCAGCAGTACCTTCTCTTCCTGGGCTTCGGGAGAAACTAGATCATGTGTCTGTGCACGTGTGTGCGTGGGGAGGTAAGTGGAATCAGACACGTAGAGACAGAGAGGGAGGGAGAGCGGGGAGAGGGAAGGGGAGAGAGATTGAGATTTTGAGAAACAAATGAGATAAATCACAGCAGTTTGGTTAGGGCTGTAATTGTACTGAAAGTGCATACACGGTTAATAGAAATTTAGAGACAACTCTTGGGTGGTGAAGGACCTCAAGAACTGATCCTAGGTAATACTGTACATAAACTATGTAAGACAGATGGTTGTTTCTGCCTGTGCTGTATTCTTAAAGATCCCTATATGTAGAAATTCCACCGTCTCTCTGACAGCTTTTCATGGCCACCCACACATTAAATATATTTAACCTATGTTTGACTTACTATCATGATGATTGGCAAAATCCCTGCAATATTCCTAGTTTGCAAATAGATTATTTCAAACATTTTCTTACACTGCTCCAAATTTTCATTGTTCAAGCCCATTAGTTTCTACTTACCTAAGGACAGGGCCATGTGTTGGCAGTGTGGATTCAGCCAGGCCTCCCTCAAACACTGTATTTGCTTCTCAGTGAGGTGCTGACTCCCTGGGTTTCAGCTGCATCATCAAAAAGAGGCACCAACACTGACCTCACGGGGTGGTAGTGAACATTAAGGCATGGCGTTTGGTACACCATAGGGTACTTAATAAAGAGTTAACTATTGCTTGCTCTTAACTTTTTTATAGGTTATATAGAGCCTACAATCTTGATGAGGGTATAAAAGACAGTCAATGAAAATATACTCATTGAATAATTATTGGTGATAAACATAATTAAATATGCACAAATTCCACTGAACCCCTTTTTCTAGTACTTTCAAATATTTTATGTCTTCGCAAAAATCACCCAAGGAGCATGTCGTTGGTGACAACTAAGTTTTGCTAAGATGAGTAGTAAAATATGTGGTTGTTCTTTGGAGGCATAGCATTCTATAGTAAAAAAGGAGTAGAGCTAGGTATTGTTTGTGAAATGTTTCCCTGTGGCTTAGAACCTAGCTACCCAAGTGCTGTTACTCTTGTTTTTTTTTCTCCCTCCCTTTTTTTTTGTCTTTAAAAAAAACTTGTATAGAGTATTTTTATTGTGATAAAATGCATGTAATATAAAATTTACCATTTAATCATTTTCAGTGTATAGTTCTGTAGCATTACATTTATTCACTTTGTTGCGCAACCAGCACCCTGCCATCTACTTCCAGAACTTTCTCACCTTCCACAACTGGTACTCTGGCCCCCGACAACCACCATTCTACTTTCTGTGTCTAGGAATTTTACTGCTCTAGGTATTTCATATAAGTGTAATCACACAGTGTTTGTCCTTTTGCAACTGGCTTATTAGACCTAGCATGGCTTCAAGGTTCATCCGTGTTTTAGTATGTATTAGACTTTCCTTCCTTTTTGAGGCTGAATAATATTCCATTGAATGGATATACAACACTTAGTTTATCTATTCATTCATCCATTGGACACTTAGATTGTTTCTATTTTTGGCTATTTTAAATAATGTTGGTATTTGTTTTGCTTTTTAATTGCATGATTAGGCACCATTTTTACTTCACAATATGACAATTAAATGTATAATACCAGTATCATGGAAGCACTGGCACTTTTACACTAAATGTTAACAAGGGAGAAAAAAATTTAAGGAAAAATGTGCTGAGTAATCCTAAATACTTTGAAGTGCAGGATAGTTTGTTTTTCATAGTTGCTGTAACTGAATTTTCCCTGACCAGCTATAATTAAATATATGCTGATGGGTTTGTGTAATGCAAACCCATCAGAATGCAAGTATAGTTTTTAATTCTACTAATTTGTTTTGCCAAGGTGAATTTGGTACCTTGGAGTTTTATTAGAATAAATATTGGGGACTTCCAGCCAAGACGGAGGTGTAGGTGGACACATTGTGCCTCCTCTCACAACCAAAATTAAGGACAACAAAAATTTAGAAACAAGAAAAAAACAGAACTGATAGAAAATTGAACCGTACAGAAGTCCAACAACCATTCATCTAGACTGGTAAGAGGGGCGGAATCGCCGCAGGAAAAAGTGGAGGTGCGGACCAGGCACGCAGGCAGCAGTGGCTGGCAGCCCCCAGGTGCACAGGCAGTGGCTAGTGGACCCTGGGCATGGGGTGGCAACTGTGCAGACCCAGTGAGGCTGTGCAAGGCTACTGGCTGACCAGGTGGTCCCACATTCACGTGCAGAAAATCCAGGCAAAGGGGAAGTGGCAGAAGGGATTGGAATCCGAGAGAGAGCAGAGCAAGCACCATTGTTCCTCTCAGAGCCTGCCCCCACATACAGCGTCACTACCCAGCGACTGGGCTGTCCCGCCCTGGGGAACACCTGAGGCTCCACCCCTCACTATGTAACAGCTGCAACTAGACCAAAACAAAAAACAAAAACAAAAATGGCTCAAGTGGGAGAACAAATCAAAGCCCCAGAGCCAATTCATCTAAGCGACCAAGAGATAGCCAACCTATCAGATGCACAGTTCAAAGCCTTGGTGATCGGGATGCTCACAGAATTGGTTGATTTTGCTCACAAATTAGATGAACAAATGATGGCTACAATAAGTGAAATGAAGAAAAACGCACAGGGAACCAACAGAGATGGGAGGAAAACTGGGACTCAAATCGATGGAGTGGACCAAAAGGAAGAAAGAAACAACTGAACAGAAAAGAATGAAGAAACAAGAATTCAAAAAAATGAGGAGAGGCTTAGGTACCTCCAGGACATCTTTAAATGTCCAAACATCCGAATTATAGGGGTACCAGAAAGGGAAGAAGAAGAGCAACAAGTGGAAAACTTATTTGAACAAATAATAAAGGAGAACTTCCCCAATCTGGCAAAGGAAATAGACTTCCAGGAAGTCCAGGAAGCTCAGAGAGTCCCAAAGAAGTTGGGCCCAAGGAGGAACACACCAAGGCACATCAGAATTACATTAGCCAAGATTAAAATGAAGGAGAGAATTCTAGAAACAGCAAAGGATAAGGGCATAGTCACCTACAAAGGAGTTCCCATCAGACTGTCAGCTGATTTCTCAAAAGAGATCTTGCAGGCAAGAAGGGGCTGGAAAGAGGTATTCCAAGTCATGAAAGTCAAGGATCTACATCCAAGATTGCTCTATCCAGCAAAGCTTTCATTTAGAATGGAAGGGAAGATAAAGTGCTTCTCAGATAAGGTTAGGTTAAAGGAGTTCATCATCACCAAGCCCTTATTATATGAAATGTTAAAGATACTTATCTAAGAAAAAGAAGAAAAAAAATATGAACAGTGAAAAGACAGCAAACTCACAGGTATTAACAACCACACCTAAAACAAAAACATACTAAGCAAACAGCTAGAACAAGAACAGAACCACAGAAATGGAGATCACATGGAGGGTTAGCAACAGGGGAGTGGGAGGAGGAGAGAGGGGGGAAGGTACAGAAAATAAGTAGCATAGACAGTAGGTAGAAAATAGAGAGGGGGAGGGCAAGAATAGTGTGGGAAATGTAGAAGCTAAAGAACTTATGACACATGGACATGAACTAAAGGGGGGGAATATGGGTGGGATGGGGGTGTGCAGGGTGGAGGAGAATGATGAGGTAAAATGGGACAACTTTAATAGCATAATCAATAAAATATATTTTAAAAAGAATAAATATTAGCATTATTAATCTTCTCTTGGATTTATTATTGAGGGGTTTTATGTTTTATATCAATATATTTGAAATTAAGAGTTCTTTCTTTCTTTCTTTTTTTTTTTTTTTTAGTGTGGGGCAAATTCCAGTTCCTTTTCATCAAGAAGTCGTGCTTTCTCTTGAAAATTGTCTGTTCATATAGGGAACTGATAAACTTGAAATTGCAGCTCTTCTAATCTATATATCATCTAGGAACATCATTAGGGATACTGGACTAGATCTAGTCAAGCATCCAATTAAGTGGCAGTTCAGCAAATAGCCTAAAATTTTTAGGAGTTTTAGCACTGACAATTTATTGTAATGAATGCCTTTTTATAAAGCAGGCTAAGTTAGCTTTAGTCACTGGCTAGTAACCATTTCTTTTTTGGTGTTGTTGATGGACCATATTTTGTTTTTTTTGAAAATAAAGAATTTTTTTAAAATTAGATTACTGGAAATAAATAAACAAATATCTTACATAAATTATTTCTGCACCAACGAATTTTAATAAAACCATAGTGCTGAAACTCTAGTAGACATAAAGTACTGTGACTATGCTGTAGTTAATGTTCATTTTATTATTATGGGACAGTTGATGAAGAGAATGCCAACTAAGTCTAGTATGTTTTAGAAGAGACACTAAATGGTCATCCGTTCTAGTCCTGACCCATGTGGCTCAGTTGGTTGGGCACTGTACCAGAAAGCAAAGGGTTGCTGGTTTGATTCCTGGTCAGGATACATGCCTGGGTTGTGGGCCCAGTCCCTGGACAGGGTGCATACCAGAGGCAGCTGATAGATGTTACTCTCACACATCAATGTTTCTCTCCCTCCCTTCCCCTCTGTCTAAAAATAAATAAAAATAAAATCTTTAAATGATCATCAATTCTAGAAGGATTTTATAGTTAAGAAGACATTATTCATTAGAACATTTGATAATTTGTAGGTAAATTTGAGCAGGATAGAAATGACCTCTAGTAATATTTATACATTTTTTTAATTGAGGTGAGATGTACATGAGATCAAATCAACCATTTAAAATCATACGGTTTAGTGGTATTTTGTACATTCACCATATAATGAAAATTACACCTTATTTTTTAATAAGTGCTAAATAATATTAATGTGTATGGCATTCTTAAAAAAATACTTTTGCCAAGCTAAAAACCTTTCAAAAGATTTCAAATTTCTCTTTTTACAGGTCATATCTAATTAATTTTCAAGCAACTAAAATAGAAGTCAGGAAAACAGGAGTTGATATCTAACAATAGTTTCCTTTGCATTAGCAGGGATAATGTGATTGGAAATGTTAAATTAATAGAGAAAAAAATAAACCTTTTCAAAGCTTCAGTCAATGAATATAATCTCAAGAGTAAATAGTTTCTTTCACAGGAAATTCAATGACAATTTGGTATGTAGATAATCTTGAGATCCAACTTTAGTCATACAGGTGGCAGAATGTTAAAAAATGTAATTGCAGGGAAAATATGTTTTAATATTCAAATTTGTCATGACACATAAGTTCCAGTGTCAAGTTGAATTCTCACAAAACAGTTGTTTTTCCCACTTTAAGTCTAGTTGCAATTTTCTTCTTACATAACTGTTGATATATTAATAATTACTTTTGGAACATGATGTTAAAATACATTAGATAGCTGCAAGAAACTTTTCACCACATTTCTATATTTCTCCTTTATCTTCTCAGACTAAAATAGAACTTCCTTCTATGTAATATCCCTGGGGCTTATCCAAAGTATAAATTCCATTTCTCGACAATATAGAAATTATGACCACAGTTTCTGCTCACCTCATAAGTACTACAGGAGGTATTACTTGATTAACTAGACAGGAGAGAATTGCCAAAGACCTTAGAAACTTAATAAGCCTAGTAGATTCTCTTTTTAAGGATCACAATGAGGCTAGACAGCTTTTAGAAAAATCACAGAGAAATATATCAGAATGTGGTCATTCACAATATTGCAATGTCCTATGCATGGCTTTACTTTCTGTTTTTTTTTTTTTAATATTTTATTTCTTTATTTTTAGAGAAAGGGGAAGGGAAGGAGAAAGAGAGGGAGAGAAACATCAGTGTGTGGTTGCCTCTCACATGGCCCCCGCTGGGGACCTGGCCCACAACCCAGGCATGTACCCTGACTGGGAATCGAACCATGACCCTTTGGTTCACAGCCTGAGCTCAATCCACTGATCTACACCAGCCAGGGCTGCTTTCTGTTATCTCAAAATAATAGCAACCAATTTGTCTGAAGTAGCTTATATAACTTAGAGACTCTGTGTATGTGTGTTTACATTATGTTCATATACATTCATACAAAATTATTTCTAGCAGAGTATTAATCCAGACATTTTCATTAAGTATGAAAATCAGAAATGGCCTCTTGACCATTTGTATATATCCATCTAATCCTATAGAACAGCCAGCCATTTCATGCTTTACACCTCATATATATATACATACACTTAGAAAATCCTAATTATTTAAGGAAGAAGCTGCAAATAAAATAAAATGCAGGGAACACTGAACCAATTGTTTCACAATAATCTCAATTCAATATCAATACAGTTGTCTGATTTCTGTGTTTTGTAGACTCATTTATATTTACCAACTCCTATCCTCAATGAAACATATATTATCCTTATCACTTTCAATCATAACTGTGTATATTGCCAATGTCATAATTTTTAGATTATAAATTCACATAGGAGAGATTATGTATTATTAATGCTATGTAAAAAATCACCTCAGTGAGCAGCAGTGTTGTGCACTTTAGTAGGCTCAATCAATATTCACTGAGGAACATTTAAGAACAATGTAGTTTTCATATATTTTAATATTTAATTGCTAAAATTTGATAAATATTAAATTATAATCAGTATTGTTCAATTTTTCTTTAATGATGATAAATGATCCAGTAGGAAATCATTTCTTATATGGCTCTTGATCATTATTTATTGGTGATTCATTGATACATTGCCAAAGTGATTCTATTGTACAAACATTTACAGAATATTTGCTGAATATAAGCTTTTTGCTATAAAGTAGGGCTACAAAAATAAACAAGCAGCTCAAGATTTAGGGGCTTATGTGGAAGTTGAGGTTGGTGATATTTAAGAGAGGCAGATACAACCATACAGACAAAATATGCTGTGATAATAAACTGTGTTGGAGGAGCAGTCAGTTGATTACACGAAGAGTGAGAAGTATAAGCCAAGACATGGAGGCATGAACATTTGTGAAATGGTGAGAAGGCTGGTGCAGCTACACTCCAAAATGTGGATGGAGGAGGGGCAGCAGAGGAAACTGGTTAGAGGTTAAAGCCAGAGTGTGAAAAGTCATTGAATATAATGCTGAAGGGTGGTGAGAAGAAGCCACCAGAACTTGGAAACCAAGGGAGTGATAGTATCAAAACTGCAATGAGAAATAATTATTGCAGCAGTATGGAGGATGCATTGGAACTGAGCAAGACTAGTGGCAGGGAGATAGGTAAGGATCTCGGGGAAGGAGCAGGGGCTGTGTAAGGGAGAACAGGTGACTTACTGGAAACATTCTGTGAGTAGTGATGGATGAACAGGCATCCAAGAGAGTTTCACTTTTTCTAATTTGTGCAACTAGTGGGATGGTAGAATGGATATTTGTTTTGGATAAATTGATTCTGAAATTCTTTTGAAAAGGTCAGAACAAGCAATTCTTTTCATGTTAAGTAATACTTGGAATTAGTGCAAAATATGTATAAGAAAATCAACTTCTATCAGTGTTTCAAAATATTGTTATTAAATCTCATTTCTGTAAGTTTAATTTTTTATCTGGAAAATTGTGTGGCTTGGGTTAAGAATTAAACAAATAGATGATGGATAAAAAAGTTTGGTGTATATATACAATGGAATATTACTCGGCCATAAAAAGAATGAAACCTTACCATTTGTGACAGCATGGATGAACCTAGAGGGTCTCATGCAAAGTGAAATAAGTCAGAGAAAGATGAAAACCATATGATTTCACTTATATGTGGAATCTAGAGAACAAAAATTAACAAACAAAATTGAAACAGATTCATAGACACAGAGAAGAGACTGATGGTTGCCAGAGGGCAGAGGGTTTGGGGGATGGGTAAAATAGGTGAAGAGATTAAGAAGTACAAATTGGTAGTTATGGAATAGTCATGGGGATGTGCCATAAATTATAGTGTAAGGCAGGGGTGTCAAACTCATTTTCACCAGGGGCCACATCAGCCTTGTGATTGCCTTCAAAGGGCTGAGATAATCTTAGGACTCTACACACATAACTACTCCGTAACTGTTAAGGAGTTGAAATTACATTTGGCCCTTTGAAAGCAACTGTGAGGCTGATGTGGCCCCTGGTGAAAATGAGATTGACACCCTTGGCATAGGGAATATAGTTAGTAATATTGTAACAACTATGTATGATACCAGGGGGATCCTGGAAATATCAAGGGAAAACTTTGTAAAGTATGATTGTCTAGTCACTATGCTGTACACCTAAAACTAATACAAAATAATATTGAATGTAAAATATGATTGAAAAATAAAAAAACAACTATCATGCAGGTTTGCTGAAGTTCTAAATTCTTTGACAATAAATTTCTGTTGATTTGGTTCGTTTGAAGTGAAACATTTCCAAAGTAGAACAGTAAATAGTAAGACACTAGTACTGATGTTTAAGCTCTTTATGCTTACTGATACTTTACACATATAGTATTTATTTTTACTTTGTTATATACTCCATGGGCCTCCTGAGGAAGTGAGGAAGCTTGTCCTGACAATGAGTTTTGGAAGGATTAGTCACTTCTGACCTCTATTAAAGAAATTATTCATGATGCTATTAAAGAACAATAAGGCAGACTTTATTCAGGGAGACTATCTCTAGGGGTGAAGGGAGCAGTGCAATAGGGTTTTGCAGTGGGGGAGAGAGATTGGCCTCTCTATTGTATTTTCACTCTGCAAATACAGTAAGGAAAAGTAGGGATTTATAGCCAAGAGCAGGGCGGTGGTCAGTGGATGGTATGTTACTTAGAGGAAACCTCAGGCTTAAGGGACATTCTGGCTAAACTGACCTAAAAGAATTCTTGCAGAAGGTGGGCCAGAGTGCTCAGCTATCATCTGGGACATGAAGAATCTGATCAGATATTGAGGGTGATCAGGCACAGAGGATGGGCACTTGTCACTAAACCAACTTAGCAGGAATCTTGCTGAAATTGGACAATGCACACTGAAGCCCAAAAGCAGAGGCCAGGTTGAAAAAGAGCTCTGAAGAGCTGGTCTAAGGTTAGGTCATGGAGAGAATCTTTCTCACCTCTTAGCACAGAGATCCTGACCCACTACCGTCTGTCTACTATGGTAAACAATTTCTTCTTTCAACCTGAGTAACCTTTCATGTAGTCCATTGAGAGAGGTAACACATTCTTCTTTTAAGGTTGATATTTAAATATATAAGTAGACATGTATACTGTACTGTATTTTCAATCAGACCCCAAAATAAGAATTTTAAAAAAATCCTGATTACAAATATTTTCCGCCAGTAAACATTTGAAAAGTAGTTTCTCCTTAACCAATTTTCCTGGCCCGGGGTTCAGAGGAGTGAGCAGTTCCCTTGGGGTCATGCTCAGGCTCACAGTGAGCGAAGTGAAGCCTCTCCTTCTCATGTCTTTATTGGTGAAGCCCAGAACCTCATGTCAAGTCTCCTTAGGGTGGAAATGATACTGAATTTCACTGATTTAGTGTTAATCTGTAAATATGTTTGCAATTTAGAAGTTTGCATCTAAATTCTGTGCATCACTGGGCATTTTAAATTGAAAAACAAACTGAGATGCAAGCTCGGACTATGATGAGGGAAATGCCATTGTTGTCAAGGTTTATTTGACCTCTTCTCTTGCCATGCCTGGTGCTAATAACATGCTGTGATCCTCCTTAGGTCCTCACAGTTTAGCATTTTACACAGTTTTTGTGGTTCTTGTTCCAACCTGTGTGTCAGGCCCTTGTGAGGTATTGATTTCCTTCCATTATGTATACAGGTTTGGTCTGAAGACATTGGCAGATTCCAGAGACACATTGACTCAACATTCTTAAGCTCAGTAGTTACGCAATATAAAATTTGGAGGTCATTAATTGAAGTGAAATAATGGGAAATGAGAAAAGGAAACCTCATATTCTGCAAGAGTGGAAATCCACTTCACCGTCTTTAAGGGAAATTGCTCAGTGGACATGGACTACATCACTGCTGCCTCTTGACAGGTTCACCTTGGAGAGACACAAATTAAATCCTTTCAGTTGCTGTTTTGAAGCTAAAAGTGTTTGACCAGTTCAGCCCCTGAATGGTGTTTAAGGAATAAAGAAAAAAGAGCAGGAAGTTCTAATTGGCAAATTACTCCTTGTTATTTAGTTTGGCTTCCAAGTTGGAAATTCCAATAATGAGGAGCTTTGTGGGACTTGCCCTTGAGCAGAACCAGGGGGCTTTTTTGTTCAATTACTATTTAATGTGAAGCTATTCAAGAAACATATTGTAACATTTAAGCCATCACTTTCTATTATACAAATATTGTTGAATAATGATTTTTAAATCTCTCTCAGTGGATGCTTTTATGATTCTGAACTGTCTAAGTGAAGTGTAAATTGCAAATAAGACATAAATGGATTTTTCTTGCTAAGTAGTATTTATAGGGGTATTATTATTTAATGAGTTTCTTGAAATTTTAGAAAATATATGTTTACTTAACAGTTGTCTTACCTTGTTCATCACGGTTATTGTAATCAAAATTAGAAAAAAATGCAAAAGATTTTTTAAAAAAAGTCATTCTAAACTGAATTTACATCAAGGTGAACATTTCCTTTTGATCCTGAAATTTCAGAATGTTAATGAAGAATTTATTTGATTGTTTAAACTTAGTAAGTAATAGAAGATGTTTTTGACATTAATTTTGACTTACACATTTAAATTGGAAAAAAATGGGTTTCAACTTGCAGAATTACCTTCTAGATTAATTCACATTACTGTATCATTTGGAAAGATATCAGAGTGGTTAAAAAGGAAATATTCTTTTACTTTCTATATTGATGCCACCATTGAACTCAGTATTGACCTTGTCAAAATTATAACAGGAATGAAGTAGAGAACTAGAATTTTTCTCAATGAAAATCAATTAATAAGGGTAAATGGTTATTTGTAATTTTTAAACTTCACAGAATATGGTTACATCATTTAGATAAATAAAAGCAAAGATTTTTTAGTCGAAAACTTCTGCGTAGATAGGGTGTTGGATTTTAGAAAGAAGAGCTCCTTCTTTTCTTGATTATTGGAACTTTCCATATTCATTTAACAGTCTGTTCCTTGGCTAATGGGTTCTATGATACCTACATTACTTGAAACAATAGTGCAGTTGAAATGACTGGGAATTAATTACCAGTTTCCTTTTTACATTTAAATGTCTCACATAGGAATAATTCATCAATAATGCCTTTGGAAATGCGAATGGCTCCTGAGGTACTAATCTTGTCTGGTTTCTGAATACTTACAAAATGGTGTCTCCCCCAAATGGCCATGGACTTAATCTGTGTTGAGAAGTGCTACACAGAGGTGCCAAGCTGGTAAATGGAATAGTTTTCTGATGAGATGTAAGTCTACAATTTTTTCCAAAATGTGTTTGGCCTCACTGACCAAAATGGATGAAATTGCTTCTTTTCCCCCTAGCGTTTTCACTTCTCTAAATCAGAGTGTATTTTTGATAGTGATGACAATCAAATGGGCTTCAACAGTGTGGCTCCTTTTTGTGCTGCGTGTGGTCCCTGAATGATGAGTTCAGCCCTTTGAAATTATTGAAAAATTATACTAAGCACTCCCAGGTTTTTTTGAGTGCCTAGCAAATCTGGGGTGTTGTGCCAAGTTGGGATTTGGGAGATGATGGAGAAGAGGCAAGAGTCATCACCGAAGTGTATGTATGACTTGCATAGCAGCTTGAATTGTTCCCTATGACTTGATGAGACATAATGTGAGTAACCTTCTCTTTTATGATCCCTTTAGCCTGTCTCCACCCTCCATGCCCCCTTTCGTTTTTTGGTGGTAGTTTGGGAATAAATTGCAAGGACTCCAGACTCTAGGTGAGGAAATAATTAGGAGGCTGTTACCAATGGCCTAGGCTGGAGATGATTGAGGCCTAAATTAAGGCAGTGAGCCAGTGTGTCTGACTAGGAGGGGGAGATTCTACAGTTTTTAAGAAATTAATCAGGTTGGTTGTCGACTGATTAATTTGAGGAGTAAGGTGGATTTTTTTAAAATTTTATTTTAATTGTTGTTTTTATACAGTTTTCTGTTTTCTACTCCCATCCGGTCTCACCGCCCCAGCCCTCCCCAGCTCCCTCCCATTTCCACCCCCCCAGCTTTTGTCCATGTGTCTTTTTTACTTCTTGCTCTAAACCCTTCCCCTTTTCCCTGGATATTCCTATCCCTCTCCTCTCTTGTTCTCAATTTCAGTGTCTTTGGTTATATTATGTTTGTTTGTTTGTTTGTTTTTTATTAGGTTCCTGTTAAAGGTGAGATCATATGGTATTTGTCTTTCACCTCCTGGCTTATTTCACTTAGCATAATGCTCTCCAGTTCCATCCATGCTGTTGTGAAGGGTACGAGCTCCTTCTTTCTTTCTGCTGCATAGAATTCCATTGTGTAAATGTACCATAGTTTCTTGATCCATTCATTTACTGATGGGCACCTAGGTTGCTTCCAACACTTGGCTATTGTAAATTGTGCTGCTATGAACATTGGGGTGCATAGGGATGTTTTATATAGGATAGTATAATAGAAATTATTTGCTTAAATGTTTTTCATTGGTAGTTCCAGATTATTCCTTTAAGCTTACTGTGACAATTTTACTGAATGTCTATAATTGTGAATAGGGACATAATTAATGTTCTTTCCTGCTTAAAAATCCTGTAATTAATTCTCATTCATTTAGGTTAATACTAAATCCAGTTCCTTAATGTGGTATAGTAACTATTTCTTGCTGTGTTAGCAAATTACTCCAAAATGTAGTGGCTGGAAACAACACTACTTTATTGTCTCACAGATTCTGTGGGTCATGTGTCCAGGTGTGGGGGAGGCTGATTCAATCTCTCAATGAGCTGCAAAAGGTGTCAACTAAGGCTGCTGTCATGTTAAGGTGCAACTTGGGGAGAATCTGCTTTCAAGCTTATGCATGCGAGCCGCAAAAGACACGTGGGCCCCAGGGTGAGAGATCAATGAGTGGTCCACAGGGAGAAGGAGCACCCAAGACAGGAGCCATACTTGTTCTATAATGGATGTTACAGCCCATCACTTTGGTGTTTATTATTTGTTAGAAGTGAAGCAATAATCCAGCCCACACTCGAGGACTGTAGGCTACACCAGTTGGGGGTCTCTATGTTTCTCTCAGAGGCTGCCCACCACACATAGCTTATACCATCTGGACCCCAGCTCCCCAGATCTCCAGTTTCATGCCTTGCGAGGTTTCCATTCACACTAAATTCCAGACAAATCAAACTTATTTCAGTTCCTGAAATGCCCCAATGTGCTCTTGTCTCCAGAACATCTCTTCACTTGGCTAACTCACATGTGCCCTATAGATTTCAGCTAAATATCATTTCTTTGGGAAGCCATTTTCTGACTATTCTCTCTCAATTCCTTAATTAGAACAAAAGCTCTTGCTGCTTCTTCAGTTTTAGGTTGTATCAGACTTTAGGATGATTGCTTTTTATATTATGTGCCTTTTCTACCCAGTATAAGCTATACACTAACCCTAGGGCTCCTGGATGGCACAATACTAGATACCTATTAATATTTGTTGAATGAATGGCTAAATGAATAGTAAGATGCATAAGATATGTTCAAAGTAATCAATGAGTTTACATTCTCATATGTATGGATGGATCTGTCAGAGAGGCACTGCATGTACTTCCTCTGAATACATTTTATTGAACCAAGTCTTAAGCCTGTTGCTTTGAAATATTTTCTTCTCTCATTTTATAACTTATGTAGACCCGTCTTGCTGTTTGAATTTGGAGTTTAGAGAATAAGATTAAGAAAGAAAGCACCATTTAAGAGAAGCTTCATTTGTTTTGCAGAAACCAAGGCTTGTTTTGACTTAAACTGTCCTCACTTGCTTTGAAAGTTGGCAGTGGCTTACATTAAGAAGAACAAAAAGAACTTAGTTTGAGCATGGTATATTTGCTTTCAATCTAGATGGAGTCTTTGGTGGCATTAAAATTTTTGCATTGAAAATGTAGATAAGTTTGTATTTCCTGGCTTCATAATTGGGGCAACTTTATGTGATTATGTATTTTTTATTAAAAATGAGAATAACAAATGATTTTTAGTGGATAAACACAATAATGAAGCAAGAAAGAATTTATGTATTTTAACTTCTTCAAAGAGTAGTCTCTTTTCAGTTTTGTCATTTAATCGATTTCTGCTCACTTCTCAAGTATAACTTATCTCCATGTCTTCACGGAATTTCTTCTGGCAAAGCTTGCCTTTACCAGCTTACTGCCCAAAGCAGGGCCTCCAGGTGCTTAGCTAATTGAACTTTTCTCCTGCACTTCATTCCTGAGTATCACCTCTTTTTTGAACTCTTTCTTGTTGGGGGTTTCAGGGTACCACTCTCCTGGTGGTGGTTCCCCTCCTCTTTCCTACTCCTTCACCATTTTTTGTTTTCATTTTCTTCTCAGCTATCTTTTTAAGCCCCTCTTTACCTATTCCCTGAGGATGTCTGTCCACAGGTTCTATTTTGACCCTCCATTTTTTGTTTGTTTGTTTATAAGGGATTTCATTCCTTGCATGGTATCTGTCATCCGTATTCTGATGATGTCATATCTCCAGTTTAGCTTTCCCAGGTCTCAGACTTTTATTTCCAATCTCTGTTGACTTTCTACATAGGTGTCTGCAAGCACCTCAGACTCTGAATGTGCTTCTTCTCTGCACCTTCTTCCTCATCTCATCTGATGGCGCTACCATCCATCTAATTCACGTATTGTTTCTGGATTCCTTCTTTTCCATCACCCAGCCCTCTATGTGATTGTCTAATTACCAAGTCCAAGTAATTTTTACGTTCTCAATCTTTTTCTCTCCCAAACATCTGAGAGCTATGACACACTCATGGACATGATTAACATTAGGTCACAATGTCTGTGAGTCTCATTGGAGGTTGGGGTGCAGTCCTTAGGGGAAATCCTTAGGGGAAGTAGAGGTACTTTGAGGCAGGCCTCTACATGGTTCAGTTCTAATGGACCCCAGAGACTGAGAATTGCTGCTGGAAGCACTGGGGGATCAGGTACTCTTTTCCTTGTAGATGCAACAGTGTTAGTTCAAGCCTTTATTAATTCTCTGCTTGATGATTGGAACACCATTGCACCTTTACTATAACCTATGTTTTACATAGTTGACAGAGCAATTATCTAATAAAAAGCCTATCCTTTCCCACTTAAGACTTTTAAAAGCCCCCCTTTATGCATAAGAAAACATAAATGAATTCTAAGATCTGGCCTCTGTCTCCATTTCCAGCCTTTCATTGAATCCACAGCCACGTAGAACTTGTCATTTTGAGCACCCTGTCCTTTTTCTCATCTTCTCACTTTCCTGTTTGACATGTTCTTTACCTTGTTTTTTGTTTGGCTGAGAGTTGTTTATCATTTAATACTCATTTCTTTCAGGAAACATTTCCTGACCCACATCTTTCCCTCCACAGTCCTTGCAAGATATTTTCCATTTGTACACATGAAATTCTGGGAAAATCTAAGTCATTGCACTTGCCATAGTTCACCATTATTATCTGTTTTTTTATTTTCTTTCCACTGACCAAGAGCTTTTTGAGCTAAGAATCATGTCTTATTCATCCTTATCTCTAGTGTCTACATACTATCTCTCTATGTTTATAAACGTTTGTTGAAGAAAAATGTGAATTAATAGATTTAAGCTGTTTATCCATTTCTTCACTTAAAAATATTTATTGTTTACCTACTTTATGCTCACCACCATTTTGCACACAAGTGCTATAGTAGTTTTTATAAAAGGTAATGGATTTCTGTCCCCATTGGTGTTACATCATTTTGCTAATACATATTTATAGAATAACCATTGGAATTTACATGTGCACTTTGATAGGGAGAAGAGACTTTCCTGATAAACACTGAACAATTTGTGCCCTTTCCTGGTGAATGATTGAATCTCTGCTAATTATTATTTTTTAAGGTGACTTTTTAAAAGATTGTATTTATTTATTTTTAGAGAGGGGAAGGGAGGTAGAAAGAGAGGGAGAGAAACATCAATGTATGGTTGCCTCTTGAGCACCCCCTACTAGGGACCTGGCCTGCAACCCAGGCATGTGCCCTGAGTGGGAATCGAACTGGAGACCCTTTGGTTCACAGGCTGGTGCCCAATCCACTGAGCCACACCAGCAAGGACTCTGCTAATTATTTTTAAAATTTGTATTATGGGTATTTTTTCTTCAACATTTTCTCACGGGCAGGTACTTATTAGGTAGAGTTATAAAAAAACAATAAGTTATAATATTAAGTACTATATGGTACTGGACAATATTAAAAAGTAGTATTAAAATAGGATCTACTGTTTCAGTTAAAATTTTACTTCTAATTACTTGGGTCACAATAGCACTTTCCTTTAATATCATATAACTACAAAATATATTCTTTCTCCAACACTTGTACAGATCAAAATTATAAAATTAGTTCCTTGCAGATATTTCACACTAAATATGTCAAGAAAGGGAGAAATTATGTCTTACTTTTGAAAGTAGGAGTGCAGTATAGATCTGTTGATAGGTCCATAACTCTAGTCTAACAGTAGGAGATGCTGTTCTAATTAATTTACAAATGGACTCTATATTAAAAGTTGTATTGCTAAATAATAATGAATATTATATTTCCAGGGGGAAAAGCCAGGTCCACAAATCAGATATTTCACTAGAAAAATGTAGATGAATATGTAAAACTAATACTATTTTTTGTGCCATGGTATATCGCCATGAATTAATCCCCACGATTCAAAATACTATTATTCATTATGTGCTGGTGGAAAAATCAGAACACAATATTTCTACAAAGTGAGGTCTGACTCTGGAAGGTTTAAAGAATTATATTATTAGAAGAGGCTTTGGAAGTTATCCTTGCATTTTTATCTTTCCTAAAAATGAAACATTCTGTATCTTTAATTACTTATCTTCAAAGAATAATACATAACATCAGAAAGTGCATTCTAGTGTATCAAAAACCCCTCTTTTACTTCAATAGATTTTATTAATAGCTAATGGAAAATTTACTAATACTTTTACTTTAAAAGATCCTATTATTAAATTAATGTGATCTAATTTATTTAAATGTGGCTATTAGATTAAGTTACTAGATAATATTGTACGATTTTATTTAAATTAAAATTCTTTTATATATTGGCAAGAATAAAAGTGGGAAAAAGTGAATCTGATATAAGCCCTTATTTTGTATCTACCAACCATAGTGGATCCAACAGTGTAGGTTTTCAAGAAAAGTTCTACAAAGGATGTTGGAATTAGACTCTTTGGAAATGTTCTTGAGAATTTGAAAGCAAGATCATTTAAAGTCTAATGACTTATCCTCCCTGAGATATTGGTGCTTAATGAGCACCAACCCCTCTTCCTTTGTGTGACACTATTTGTTGATGAATTTGTGACTAGCCATCCTCTACCCTCATTCAAATATAAGATTTTTAATTTTAAAAACTTGGTGGCACTTTTCAGCATCAAGAGTCTCCAAATGTAGTTGGGATGAGCTTCATCAGCAACCTGTATCTCTATCAAAGGATGGTGCCTTTTGTGCCTGCCCTGGAGAATGGTGTGTAGGAGAAAGAGTCTTACCACTCTAGTAACAGTATCATAATCGTATATCTTTCATCTCCCTGGACCATACTCATGAACCACACTCATCTTTTTTCCTTTGTACATTCCCATTAAATATCTGTAAAATACGTGCTCTTAAAATAACAAAATTTATACCCTACCAAAGATAATCTGATTAAGTCAGACAGAAATACAGCATTATGCTCAAAACTTTCTTTGAAATAATCTTGCTCTTAATCATGCTTTACATTTTTCAGCCTTTTTCTGTATCTACAGCAGCACTGGACGATGGAAATACAATGCAAACCACACATGCAATTTAAAAGTTTCTAAGAGCTATACTTAGAAAAGTAAATAGGAACAGATGAAATTAATTTTTTGAAGTCATGAAGATATACTCTTTTCTTTTCTTTTTTTAATTGACACTATTACAGATATCTCCATTTCTACCCTCTTTGCCCTCTTCTGCCCAGCCTCCACCCCTCTTCCCTCTGGCCATCACCATGCTGTTGTCTGTCTATGGGTCATGCATGTATGTTCTTTGGCTACTCCCTTCCCCTGCTTTCATCCACACCCTCCCCTCCTCCCCTCTGACAGCCATCAGTCTTCCCTGTACCCTTGCCTCTGTTTCTATTTTGTTCATCAGTTTATTTTGTTCATTAGATTCCACATATAAGTGAGATCATATAGTATTTGTCTTTCTCTAACTGGCTGAAATTACTTTAAAAATATATTTTATTTAATCCAATGTATCCAAAATATTCTTTTCAATAATTGACAGGAGCATTACTTACTAAGTCTTCAAAAATAGCAGAGCCACCCCTTCTTTATTTTCTTATAAAGTTGCACATTATTGTATAACTGGATTTTATTGTGAAATAATCTCAAATAAACCAAAAGATTATTAGAAATATAAACTTTCATTCACTACCATTATGCTGAAACTCATATCTGGTAGATACCATACCTTGACATATAAATTATGGTGTAAAATTATTATGATTAAAAAGATATTTCAAATTATTTTTATTTTTATATCATTATTTAAAAATCTCTAGTTATATGTATATAAATTATAAACTAATGGTTTAATAACATATAATTTATAAATAAATATATTATGAGTATATGTTCCAAATTGAAAGGGGTACATGAACAAAAATGTTTGATGACCACTGGCTACCAGGATAAAATCCAAATACTTCAAGGTTAGTTTTTAAACTTTTTCTTCCTTGCCCACATATAGACCCCACTGAAGCTATCAATGCTTTACCCCAAGGTTCCTCTAAATTAAGGTCAAGAACAAAAGCCAGCTTCTCCTTAACTTGTTTGTTTGAACCCAACAAATCCACTTGTTATATGTGTGATTTTGCTCAAGCTTATTTTCTTGTTTGCTTTTGTCCATCTTTTCAGTTATAAAAATATCTTTCAGGATTCAGTATAATTTTCAACTCTCAGAAATCATCTCTGAATCATCGCTCCACCTTATATTTCTATCTTTCTAGTCCGAATTCTTATATTATTTTTCTGTCATTTATTTTGACATCTGTTTATAGACTACCTTTATTATTTGTCTTTTTTAAATGTATAATCTGTTTTTTTAACTCAACTTTAAGTATTTTGAAGGCAAGAACTTTGTATGTCTTTGTGTGACCTTTTAGTATTTATTGCAGTATATGCAGCAACATAATATTATGTAAATAAGCCCTAGCTGAAACAAAGTTAAGATTTAAATACTCCTTTTTTTGTTGTTTTTGTTTTTAATACTTTTATCATCCTCATCAGTATGGTCTATCTAAAGTTTCTCTTTTTTTGTGGGATTTTATTGATTAATGTGTGTATGTTCTGTAGAAAGATGGGTTTAATAAATAATTAATTGTTTTGTGAAGCCAAGGAATTTTCTGTTATCTCATCTCAGAATTCCATAATTCTTTTCTTCTTAAATGACTTTAGCTTTTCAAAAGAGGGGCACAGCTTAAGGATTTTGCTTGAATGGCTTAGTAAACTTGTCCAACTCTGTATAATCTCCCATAACTTGTAATTTTAGTATGAAATATGCTGTGGTTTACTTGGAGAAATGCTGTTGCATTATGTAGCTGAAAAGATAATATCTGACATTGGTCAGGGGAACGGGACATGGCACAAATCAAAGTCTGGCTTGGACAGGCTTCGTGTGATCTCCTCATAGAGTCACCGGTTAGCTCGTATTTTGCTTATGTTAATCATAAATTGTCCTCTCTGAACATTTTTGTGATATCTTTTTATAACATTTTTTATTTAGTTTTGAGCAAGAGAATGAGAAATTATTTTATGTTAGATTTGAACACAGCAATTAGGATTTGAGTGAAAAATTAGAGAAAAATTTTAGGAATTATTTGACAACTAAGATACAACTTATTTGACAAAATAAGATACAACTAAATACAAAACAGGTTTTATTTTACTAATTCCCAAACTTTGTTTTATGCAGAATCACCCAAAGAGCTTTTATAAAACGAACATTCCCAGGTCCCCCTTAGACTATTGAATCAGACTTTCTAGGCTTAGAATCTGTTTCTATAACCCCTCCAGTTTGCAAACCCTCTGCTCTCCCTGCTCCCAGTTTCACACACTGTTAGACCCAACACGCTTCTTAACAAGGCTTACCTGTTCTCAAAGTCATCCTGGTCTGGGGTAGGGCAGGCAAGCCCAAAGGGACCTTGGATGCTAGCTTCTCTGGTTCTCTCCTCTCCGAAGGAAATTTTAGCAATTAGATAGTAGAGAATCCCCTGAAATCACCATCATAAGGGAGGTTTCTTCTAGTTTACCATGGGCCCTTGTTTTAGTTTTACACGACCTACTTTAGGGTGCACAGCAAGGCGACAGTGTAGTCAGGGTCAGCTCCCAGGACTGTACCTCAAGCTCGGGTGGATGTTCCTTGGCCAAGACTCAGCACTTAACTGTAGTATTCAAGTACTTTTGGGATACAGAGAAGCCAAACACTATTTAGGAGAGAGCTGAGTGCAAGGTAGGTTCCCACCATGACTTACAGCAGAGATGGGGACTCAGTTGCTGTAAAAGAATATAGCCTAACTTTGGATAACAGAGGATGCACATCAGGGAATAATTTTGTCATTTCTCATCATTTTCAACAATCTCAATTCCATTTGTTTCCTTTACACATGGTTTAAAATTACTCAAACGGACTAGCACATGAAGTGTGAGCATTGCCATAGCTACCTGTTTGTTTACACAGTGGTCTAAAAGTCGTGTTTAAGTTTGTGGTGTGCATGGGATTGATGTTATATACCGTTCCTTGCTCAAATTCTGCTGATGGCTACCACACCACCATCACATCCAGTAATATTTCTTTACTAGTTAGACCCACATTGTACATAGATTCATAACATAAAGGTACAATATTGCAAATAAATGAAACTAATATTTACTGTTCACTAAGTACTAAGTGATTTTTAGACCACTTGGCCTTCCTACTGGCCGCCCCCCTACCAAGGCTAATTTTTTCTGTCTTTGTTTTTTTCTTTTACCAATGTGGAATCTAAGGTTCAGAGAGGAACTTATCTGAGGTCACCCCACAAATAAATGCTGGAGCTGTGTTTGTTTATGTGGCATGGTCTGAATCCAAAATCAGTGATTTTTCTAGTTTAGCATACTGTTTCAGCTAGAATTTACCTATGCATCAGTAACTAGTGCTTTCTTTGAATATTGGAAAGGGTAGTGGACCAAATTATGACCAGGAAATGTTGAAGTTTTGTTATGCCTTATAAATACTTAATTTGAACAGCACATACTGTTGAACAGCACATACTGTTCAAATTAAGGCGTCATTCTAACTCACATGTATCAAAGCGCTTTAGAATATGTTATGGCTAGGAAATAATATGCAGTACCAATGTGATGGTCTGCCTGATCATGAGTGATTCTTATTTAGTATTTTGAGCTCTCACCTTTTTCTTCATTTCTGTTTTTGCTCTCATCTAATTCTTTAATGAATGAAAAAATGAATTGGGAAATAGAATGTAAAAGGAAGTGAAAAGAGAAGTGTGCTATGAGGTAGCATCCCATAGATTTTAAGAGGAAAATTTTCAGGTCATCTTTTATATTTGGTGTAAGTGTAGTAGACATTGTGTTAGACTTTAGAAGATATGTGGTACGATTTAATTTTTGTCCTTAAAACATGAAGATATGCTGTACTTTGGAATGTTTTAAAATTGTGCACTGGTTTGAGTTTGTTTTATTCTGACCTCATTATTCGGTTTTGCTAAAGATTTTATTTATTTATTTTTAGAGAGAGGGGAAGGGAAAGAGAAAGAGAGGGAGAGAAATATCAGTGTGTGGTTGCCTCTTGTGCGCCACCTACTGGGGACCTGGCCTGCGACCCAGGCATGTGCCCTGACTGGGAAACAAACTCACCACCCTTCGGGTTGCAGGCCATCACTCAAGCCACTGAGCTATACCAGCCAGGTATTCCGTTTTGTTTTTAACTGTTAGTACAGGACCTGATGATATGGTAATGAAATCTTTTGGAATTTTTTTTCTCAAATCAATGCAGACCAGGTTAGGAACCTTTGTTTTACCTTCTTGTTTCCAGAGATGAATTTAAAATGTGGAGCTCATTGTTCGCAAATGTATTCTGATTCCTTGAAATTCTTGATTTATAAGAAGTGTCTATAAAATGAGGAAATTGGCCTTTGATGACTCATTTTTTTCTTGTTTTAGAAAAAATGTCTACATTTGCCAAGAAAGTGTGCCCTCGTTTGTGGGTTTTTTTTGTTTTGTTTTTGTTTACCACAGACTTAAGACTTATGAAAAAATTTTGGATTTTTTTAAACTTCTTTTCATTTCAATGAGCAAAACAATGAAATTTTCCCACACATTTTCTTCCCAAAAGAGAATAAATACTACAGCACAATGAAGCACACGGGAAATAATTAGAGAGCTTGGTGAATGAGAACAAAACGTTGTGTTGGAATATGAAGTTTTTATGTGTATCCTTTTTGTTTCCTTCAAAGGAGGACTTATTAATAGGTAGTATTTTTAAAGTCACAAAATATTTCTTACTTAATCTTACCAGAAAAATGGCAACATTGTTTTTAATTTGATGTTGAAATCATGTTCAATTACTCATTCTTTCTGTGTTTACATCTACTATCAATCGCAGTTTTCATCTTACCAGCCCTCTGGGGCTTCAAAAGAGGCCCAACTGCCATGTGCTTCCCACCAGAGTTATTCTGTCTCCAGTCTCCTCTTTAATGGAGGTAGATAACTGATTCCAAGTACAGAAAATAGATGATGGTTTCAGTAATAATGATGTCAAAACACCTTTTCTAACAACTATTAGCCTTCTCAGCCAATGATCATTGGCACAAAAACCATTAGATTAATAATTTCATAGAGAAATGGAGTGACATACTGAGTTTCATACTACAGAAATACTTTATTTAAGAAATTGTATTGAAATTGTGTATTTTATTCTCAGCTTTTAAGGATTCATTTAGGGGAATTTTAGATTGAACATGAAAATATATCCATTAAAAGAAATTGTGTTCAGCACCCTGCCAGCTGTACCTAGCACAAACGTTCTATAATTTAGAGGTATTGCTTCCTGAGAAAGCTATTTTCCCTTTCACTGGAGATAAATCTGTATATTGAATAGACTACCTAGATTATGGAACTAACTTTAAAAAAATCTTTGTCATCAATAGTGATGTAATAGTATCATGGTCTGCTCTCTAAAGGGTAGCAATCTTCTCGCTGCCTTCCCTCCACACATATGTTGTAGGAATAAAGGTGACTTTACACATCCCTTTGACAGCACTTAGGACAGCAGTTTCCCATTTGTGGGCACAGATTCTGTTGGAAAGTGGTGTCTTGTTAGGGGGAGTTACACCTCAGAATACTTCTGAATTTGTTGTTATTATCATTCTATGGGAAAAGTTGAGGTTTTCTTTGTCTTTAAAAAGACAAAAGAAAAAAAGAAAAAGATTCTCTAAGTATTAAGCAAGCATGATAAATAAAGAGGCTACTTCACATTTTCAGGACACTCACCCAAGTATCAAGCACAGTTAAATGTCTTCATTAAGCCCGGGCTGATGTAGCTCAGTGGATTGAGCATGGGTTGAGAACCAAAAGGTCGCCAGTTTGATTCCTAGTCAGGGCACATACCTGGGTTGTGGGCCAGGTCCCCAGTGGGGGCCATGTGAGAGGCAACCACACATTGATGTTTCTTTCCTTCTCTTTCTCCTTTCCTTCCCTTCTCTCTAGAAATAAATAAACACAATCTTTTAAAAAAAATGCATTCATTGAGACATTCCCAGTGATGTAGTAAAACAGGGAATAAAAATAGTATTTTTTAAAATCTTTTGCTATGTTTTTTTTATTCAAAGAAGGTAACAAATTAGTAGAACTGAATTATTTGGCTATATAAATCTGTGTTTTGCTTCTTCAATTTGAGGTAGAAATCTCTGTAGGAATAGGACAATTTAAGTTTTGATGGATCATTTTGCATTTATTGTTCAGCATCTGCTGTGGAAGGGAAACTTTATTACTTTTCAACAGTTAACACACCTTATTTTTATAGGGTATGGTAATTACTTGTCCTCCATAGCAATAGAAGATTAGACTCTGGAAGGAAAATTAAAAAAAAAAAATTCAGTTTTCTCATCTTGCTTTGTGAGTTCATGTTTTCTATTGATATTCTCTTTAGAAAAAATTTTTAGAACAGAAAAAAAATGTGTGTATCATTAAGGACAGTTGTAGCTAGGATGGAAAATTTCACAAAATCATATAATTTAGGTTTTTATTTTAGAGGATGATTATATAACTAATAATGTCTAGCTTCCACTGAGTGCTTTGCCCACATAATTGCATGGTGTAATTTAACTTACATCTTAGGACATTAATTAAAACCTTCAATATAAGCCAGTATAAAATGCTGAGAAGTATATGGAGGAGGGGTAGAAGCTGAATAACTATCTTGCTGTATACAATTGAACATTGATTACATAGAGAGCAGAGATTGTCAAAAAATACCATCCTGCACAAAGTAAAATGCTGGTTTGATATATTTTACACTCAATGTCATTGCCTGAAACAGCTTGACAAAAACAATCACAGAAAACAGTGTTTTCTCTCTTGTACTTCTAGTTTTGCATTTTGTGAATTTCTTTTTCATCATGAATCGAACTTACTCTGAACTTTTAATGTAAAGTCAGTATAAAATCTGGACCTCGGAGAATGGGTTGAAGTGGCATGTAGGTTTTATATATCTTTACCTCAACTTGTACAGACTCACCTTGTTGTTCGCTTGCATTTGTGAGCCCGAGGCAGTGAGCAAAGGTGAGGAGATGCAGGCGTGTCCAGATGAAGGAGGAATCGTAGGGCGATGGCAGTAAGTCACGCAGCTTCAGAGTCAGACATCTCTCTAACAACAGCAGCTGGCCTCGTCAAATAACCTGCAATAATTATAAACATATCATGGTTCTTTATACATATGTGGAAGTAATTTCATTCTTTAATTCCAGCATCAATAGAATATTTTTCTTTGTCATTGTGAAATGTCATTTCTTAATCTTTGGCCAAAATTAAATATATTACTATATGTATTTTGTTAGGGAGAAGTTCCATATACTTTGTTTGTGTTTCCATATACTTATTGATTTACCTAAGCCCTATTTTTGCCTTAATTTAATCATAGCAACTCAATCATTTATTTATCCATTTAACAAACATTGTTAATATGGACTAGGTGCTTATTTCTTGATTTAATATAGATCACATTGTGAAAGTAATGAAGACTAATTTTCATTTAGAAGCACATAGCTAATAGAATGATATGACTTTGCTCTATTAACAAAGATCTGTAGACGAAATTAAAAGAAAAAGTCTGTGATTTGGGGTAGTAAATCTGGAATCACTAACATTGGGTCCTTATATTTTCAGCTGCTCTTAGTTTTTTTAATGATGTAAGACATCCTTATTAATGTTTCCATGAAGAGAACACAGTTGGTTAAATACCTCACACATCAGTCATTATACTCTGTTCTACACTTGGAAGGTAGTAAATACAGGGTGAAGCAAAAGCAGGTTTATGGTTGTGAGTATGTGAAATGTAGTTTGTGCTTGTATTAGTATTTATTGATTGTTGTATTACTTTTCATATGAACAACTGTAGACCTCCTTTTGCCTAATGCTGTATATATTGTTGGGATCTAGGGGACTTAATTATAAGAATCCTGATTCCTCTTGCATAGCCTTAAAGGGTCTGCAATAGTTAAATTTAAGTTTCTTTTATTAAAAAAGCTATTGCAGATAGCTGACTACATTACCTGAGTGTGATGTGCCTGAGTTGTGATGAACAGACCTGTGAAATCTTTCAGAAGTCTTTGCTGGTTTTATGCTTTTCTACTCTGCCCTTTTTCCTGGGAATTGTCTTGGTTTTTGAGGACTGTTAAAGTATGTGAATAACTCAAGTATATTTCTCCTTGTTCATGGTTCACATATTTTTCCAGGAAAGTCATTCAGCAGATTTAGTATCAAGTATACTTTTTGGTATATGAAAAAGTCATACATATATATTTTCTTTTCCTTGATGTTCTCATAGCACAAAATATCTCTGAATTAGAATTATGAATAATTTTCCTTAGAAATTTCATTGGCAGTTCTTCACTTCACAGACCCGTAATCAAAGTTACTATAAGTCATGCTATAAGTTATGTTAAATAATGTCTTCCTTTTCTACTTCCCATAACATTTTCTTTGTGAGCACTTGAGCACATTTCATATTCTTTCTACTTTTGTTGCTGGTTTATGTCTCTTTCTTTTTTAAAATTTTTAATTCTTTATTATATTTTTTTGTATTACCACTTAGTCCCCTTAAGGACCCCTTCCCCCAGCAATCACCACACTGGTGTCCATGTCCATGAGTCCTTTCTCTTTTTTGCTCAATTCCTCTGTCCCCTAAACTCCCTACACCAATCTGGAGAAGTTTTAGGTTCACAGCAAAATTGAGTGGGAAATTTAGAGGTTTCCCACATACCTCCTTCCTACCCCTTAACCCCCAATGCACACTCCCCCCGAATATGGACATCCTGCACTAGAGTGGTACGTTTGTTGCAACTGATGAACCTGAGTTGACACATCTTCACCCAAAGTCCATAGTTGTGATTCTACGGGTTTTGACACATATATCGTGACATGTGTTCACCATTGCAGTATCATACAGAATACTTTAATTGCCCTAAAAACCCTCTGTGTTCTTCCTATTCATTCCCCCTTCCCTCTTAACCCATAACAACCACTAATCTTTTCACTTTGTTCATAGTTTTGCCTTATCCCAAATGTCATGTAGTGGGAACCATACAACATGTGGTCTTTTCAGATTGGCTTCTTATACTTAGTAGTATGCATTTAAGTTTTCTCTGTGTCTATTCATGACTCAATAACTTATTTCTTTTTAGCCCTGAATAATATTCCACTTGGTTGTACCACACTTTATCCACTTACCCAGTGAAGAACATCTTGGAAGTTTTTAAATTTTGACAGTTTTGAATAAAGTGACTATAAACATCTGTGCACAGGTTTTTGTGTGGCTACAAAGACACATTCAGTTCATTTGGGTAAACACCAAGGAGCACGACTGTTGGATCATATAGCAAGAGTAGGTTTAGTTTTATAAGGAACTTCCAAACTTCCTTCCAAAGTGGCTGTACCATTTTGCATTCCCATCGGCAGGGATTGAGAGTTCCTGTTGCTCTACCTCCTCCCCAGCATTAGTGACATTAATGTTTTGGATTTGGGCCATTCTACTAGGTAGTTTAGTAGTATTTCATTGTTGTTTTAATTTGCAACTGCCTATTGACACATGATTTCATATGTTTATTTTCCATTTGCATATTTTTGGTGATAATACATTTAGGTCTTTGGATCATTTTTTAATTGGATTTTTTAAGGTTGATTTTAAGAGATCTTTTGATATTTTGGATAATAGTCTTTTATCAGATTTGTCCCGGTCTGTGGCTTGTTTGCTCATTTTCTTGGCATTGCCTTTTTCAGAACAAGAGTTTTTAATTTTAATGAAGTCCTGCTTACCAGTTATTTCTTTCATGGCTTGTGCCTTTGGTGTTACATCCAAAAAGTCATCACCATATCCAAGGTCATGTAGGTTTTCTCCTGTGTTATCTTTTAGGGTTTTTCTAGTTTTGCACTTTACATTTAATCTATGATCCATAGATTTTGAGTTAATTTTTGTGAAGAGTGTAAGGCCTTTTTTTTTTTCTTTTTTGCATGTAGATGTCCAGTTCTTCCAGCACCGTTTGTTGAAAAGACTGTCTTGGCTCCATTGTATTGCTTTTGCTCCTTTGTCAAAGATCAGTTGACTATAATTGTGTGGGTCTGTTTCTGGGCCCTCTATTCTGTCCCATTGATCTATTTGTCTATTCTTTCACCAATACTATCTTGACTACTGTAGCTTTATACTAAGTATTCATGTTAGTTAGTGTCAACTTTAATACTTGCTATAACTTAGAAAATCCCCTGTTCTTTAATACTGAATTGGCTGTTCTGGGTCTTTTGACTCTCCATATAAATGTTAGAAGCAGTTTGTTGATGTCCACAAAATATCGCTGGGATCTTGACTGGGATTGTTTTGAATGTATAGATCAAGTTGGGAGAAACTGCTATCTTAACAATAGTGAGTTTATTTGTGCATGAACATGGGTTATCTCTCCATTTATTTAGTTCTTTGATATCTTTCATCAGTTTTTGTAGTTTTCCTTACATAGGCTTGAATATATTTTGTTAAATTTATGCCTAAGTATTTCAATTTTTAAGGTGCAAATCTAAATAGTAATGTGTTTTTTAATTTTGAAATCCATTTGTTCATTGCTTATACAGGGTGTGGCAAAAGAGGTTTACAGTTGTGAATATGCAAAATAATTTATTATTGTATTATTATCATAATATATTATTTTCCATACGAACAACTGTAAACCTATGCTTAGCCCATCCTGTGTATAAGTTTATATATAATAATTTGTTCATCTATTACACATAATAAAGTGATTGACTTTTGTATATATTAACCTTTTGTCTTCAACTTTGCTATAATTGCTTATTACATGCCCTGACCAGGAATTGAACCTGCAACCTTGGCATATTGGGACAATGCTCTAACCAGCTGAGCTACCCAGCCAGGGCTTCTTTATTAAACTTTTAATGTCCATGGGATCATAATGATATCTCCTATCTCATTTCTGATATCAATTTGTATCTTCTTTTTTTCTTAGCCTGGTTAGAGGCTTATCAATTTTATTGATCTTTTTAAAGTGCCAACTTTTGGTTTCATTGATTTTTCTCTATTGACTTCTTATCTTCAGTTTTATTGATTTCTATTCTAATGTTTTTCCTTTAGATTGCTTTGGATTAAATTTGCTCCTCTTTTTATAGTTTTTTGAGGTAGAAGCTTAGATTTTTTATTTTAAATCTTTCTTCTTTTTATCATATATGTTTAATGCTATAAATTTCCCTCTAAGCACTGCTTTTGCTTCATCCTACAAATTTTAATGTTATATCTTTATTTTCATTTATTTCAACTATTTCTTAATTTTTCTTGCAATTTTATCTTTGACCCATGTGTTATTAAGAAGCATTTTTTAAAATTAGCACTTTTTTAGCGAAGTTTTGAGTTCATAGCAAAATTGAGGGGGAGGTACAGAGTTGCCCATACACCCCCTGTTGTACACATGCAGTCTCTCCCATCATCGACATCTCCACCGGAGTGGTAGAGTCCTTATGACTGATGAGCCATTATAACAGGACAATTTACCCCTTGACCATTGTGTAATGCCCCTCTTTGTTCCTGATAATATTTCTTGCTCTGAAGTGTACTCTGGCTAAAGTTAATATTTATTCTTTTGATTAACAGTAGCAAGGCATATCTTTTCTACCCATTTACTTTTAATCTGTACCTTTTTATTAAAAATGATTTCTTATAGACAACTTACAGTTGAGTCTTGTTTTAGAATCCACTCTATTTTCAATCCAATCTATCTTTTCATTGGTGTGTTTATACCCTTGAATTTAAAGTGGCCATTGCTATAGTTGGATTAACATCTACAATATTTGTTCCCTTGTTTTATGTTCTTATTTTTCTTTCATACTTTTTCTGCTTTTTAAGCATTTTATTATTCTATTCTCTCTCCTTTCTTATCATATCAATTTTATTTTTTAAAACCTTTTTTCAATTGTTCTTCTGGAGTTCACAGTACATTCTTAACTAACAAAAGAATGCTTATCTTTGCTCTTCTGTGAGTGAGATGCTTCCCTTACTCTCACCGCCCCCTTATCTTTTCTTTTTTTAATTTTATTTTAATTGTTGTTCTTGTACAGTTTTCTGTCTTTTACTCCCATTCCAACCCATCCCCCCAGCCCTCCCCACCTCCCTCTCATTTTCACCCCACCCATGGTCTTTTCTTTGTATTTAATTTTTTTAAGTTTGAATGTGGTATGCCTCGGTATTGTTTTGTTGTTGTTGTTGTGGATTTGTTTGTTTATTTTTTTTTCATTCATCTGTTTGGTGGTCTTTGAGCTTCCTGGATCTGTGGTTTGGTGTCTGACATTAATTTCAGGAAATTCTCAACTTTCTCCATTAGTTTATTACTTTAAATATTGCTTTTTTTCCTTGTTCTTTTCTCCTAGTATTCCCATTAGACACATGTTACACCTTTTGTAATTTCTCAGAATTCTTGGATATTCTGTTCTATTCTGGTTCTTTTTTTAATTTTTTTTTCATTTAGCTTTTTCAGTTTTGGAAATTTCTGTTATCATATTCTCAAGGTCAGAGGTTTTTTTTTTTTTTTTCCCTCAGTCTTTTCCACTCTACTAATGAGCCCATCAAAGGAATTCTTCATTTCTGGTACAGTGTTTTTGATCTCTACCATTTCTTTTTATTTTTTTTTTTTTAGAATTTTTATCTCCCTGCTTACATTAGCTATCTGTTCTTGCATTATTATGTATTTTTTAAAAATTAATATCCTTAGCATACTAAGCATAGCTTTTGAAAAATTCCTGGTCTGGTAATTCTAACATTTCTGCCATGTCTGACTGTGGCTCTGATGCCAACTCAGTCTCTTCAAGCTGTGTATCTTGCATTTTATTGTGCCTTGTAAATTTTGCTGAAAGATGGACATGATCTACTGGGAAAAAGGAAGTGTGAGAAATAGGCCTTTAATAATGTAGTAGTAAGGTGTGAGGGAGGGGAAGCATTCTATAGCTCTATGATTAGGTCCCGGTCTATCGATGATCAAATGCCCTGGACCAGTGCTTCTCAGTTCTTTCCCCAGCTTAGGTGGGACAGGATAGTTAGAAGCGGCTGAAGTTGAGTATGTCCCTTCCCCCAGGTTAGTTAGGCTCTAATATAACTCTAGCAGGTTTTACTGGGGTAAAATTGTTTCTTCTGAGGCCAGGCCTTGTTAAGAAGAACAGAAAGTTCTGGTATATTTCAGTATGGTTCCTTTTTCTCTCCCCTGCTCTAAGTATTCACTGTGACCACCTGGAGGTAACACTCAGAGAAATGTGGGGCCCCCATGTGACTGAGTTCCCCTGTAGGGTTGTTTTTCTTTTTTGCATTTTAACTATTTTATTTATTTATTTTTAACAGTTCATTTTTTATTGTATTTTTTCCCATTACCGGTTATCCCCCATACCCTCGTGGCTTCTACCCTTTCTCTACCCCCTCACAATCACCACACTGTTGTTCATGACCATGAGTTCTTTCCCTTTTTTCCCCTTTTTTGCTCAGTCCCTCCACCCATTCAGTCTGCCACTGCAGGACTTGCTCACTTCGAGCCTTCAACATTTCATCAGTTAGAGTTGAGACTTCCCTAGCCCAGCCCTAATTCTGGTGGTAGTTTCCGCTCCAATAGATTGTGAAAGCTGTGATTCTTCATGTCCGCCTACCTATTTCTCCAATATTGGAGCAGTCATTTGCCCAGTGACCTCATTTCTCTGAAAGATTTAAAAGAGTTGTTGGTTTTTCAACTGGTTCAATTTCTTACCTGTTGTTAGGACAGAGTGGTGACCTCTAAGCTCCTTATCTGCTGGACTGGAAACTGGAAGTTATTTATGTTTCTTGAAAGCACAGGTTATGTCAAATTCATCTTTTTATAAACCCTATTAACCATCACAATGCTTCCCACATAGTTGATTCTCAATAAATGTTTTCTAATGAATGGACCATATATGTGTATACACCTTCATAAATTTCTCTATGATCCCTTTCTACTGTTGAAATTCCATTTTTTTCTTCATCTGTCTTAAAATATGACACCTCTGTTGCAGGTGTGGGCACTGAATCTACAATTGAGTTATGTAACTGGAATTTGTCCCAGTTTTAATCAGGTCAATTATCCCTTATCTGTTTTATATGTAACCCTAAGGTCACTTTCTCTAAGATACCTGGTAAATAGAGAGGGTATTTCATCTGCACCGTTGAGGTGGCATTTTTGCTTCCCCATATCTCACGCTCCTTTTGCAGATCTAAGTGCTGCTGGAGTTATTTCTTACATTGATATATAAGAAGCTAGAGTTCTCAAACTATTAACTCCTTGATGCAATTATCCATACCCTGGCTTGAGGTGAAGGATTGTGTAACAAAAGCCACATTTAAAAAAAAATTGTCTAATTCCTCAACCTTCTTCCTGCTGGACCCCCGCCGCCCCCATCTCCACACAACTGCTATAGTTTTCAATAACTTTACCCAAGGAATGGGGGTGATTGATGGAAGTTAGAACTTGGAAGAAAATAGATAGAAATCAATGTTGTGACTGTCTCTCTAGTTCAGAGAGAGCTAAAAAGTTCTAGTTCATGAAAAGAGCTAAAAAGTTTAAGCCCTGCCTACTTTATTTCCTAGCTTTGATCTTTGACCCTTTGACTTTTGACAGAACTCTTCAAAAGTCTACATTTTGACCTTTCAGCTGCCTCCACCCTGTCCTCCCTGATAGAGTTTGTTCCTTTTAGAATCATTCCTCCTTTCTACACAGGAAGCCTTTGAAATGCATGAATCCTGTAGCAATTTACATAGTCTGAAATAGTTCAGATTAACATGGGAGAGGGAAGATGATGTGAAGTGGTGAACCTCCAGCAGGTGTCTGAGTAGGTTTCCACCTCAATTCTGGATCTCTTTTAGGCCTTCCTCCTGGTGTGGAGTGTTTCCCTGCTCCTCTGTTCTTCATGACACTCAAGTGGACAACTGTCGGATCACCCGCATGCATACACCCATACACGTTCACACACACAGACACCCTCCCCAAATATAAAGCTGATGTTTAATTGAAGAGCAGTAAAGATCCACACTAAAGAAATGAACCTGTAAATCTATGACTGAACCTGTAGATTTTCATGCCCTCAATCCTCCTACATCCATTTTGTGCTCAGAGGTCAATGTTATATAAGGAATGGGTCCATTAGCATGCTCTATTAAAAATAATAGGCTAATGGACTAGCTGCCCCTTCATGGCTGCTCCCTGACTCTCTTGGCATGAGCTTGAAAATTATACTTTTCTGAAGTTTATGCCACCCCAAATTCTGAGTTAAGGTGTCATCTACAATAATCTCTGGAAATGGAAAAAAGAATGATAAGGAGGTCTGTTTTCTTTTTTATTCAAGTAAATTTCCTAGAAGTGGAGTAGGAGTATTTTTTCAGTTGCTGCTTAAAAATCTACTGGATAAGATGATTTATAAGAATTATTTCTGATGTGAATAATTTTTATGATTCTAAGTAATTACAAGAATTTTATACCTTGTTTTGACTCTTATTTAAACAGGTGAATTTGATTTTGTGCCAAAAGCATTTCAATGCATTTTATTTCTATCTTAAAAATATTTTATTGGATGCCTATACCAAATTTTTAATAATATCCTGCTTCCTACTGTTGTAGCAATTAGTGGTTTGTCTAATTTGCCTGCAGTTTCATTTTACCTGAACAAATACTGTATTGAAGCTATTCTTTGCTGTGCTGGCAGTTTTCCTATGACTTAAAATCTATAGCCACTCTTTCAGAAGACCAAAAAATTGGGTGGTCCTGATGATGTAGTACTACTATAATTTAAATTCAAGGGTAATTTTAGCATCCAGAGTGCCACTTTTCTTTTTTACCAGTATTGCACATGCCTTGCATAAAGAAAAGACCCAGCACTGGCAACCTCACACTTCAGTGCCTGCCAAAAGTGAAATTCCCTGTGTCATATTGATATTCCTGGTAAATGTGTTTGAGTCCGATACTCACTGAAGTATTTTGAATTCCCAGGATATGGACTGCTCTCTTATGTCTTCATAACTTTCACACACTGCTCTCTTAGCCGAGGTATCACATTGCACCTCTCTACCCTACTTTCCATCACCTTCTACACCTGCATAACTCCTTATCTTTTAACACTCAGCTCAGATGTCATATCCTCTGGAAAGTCTTTTTTTATTCTGCCCTCTCCTTCAAGTCTGGATTGACTGTCTATCCCACATTCATACTTACATATAATTGTTGCCTTTGTAAGTAGACAGTTTTGTAGGTATTTGTCCTAAATTGTGAGCCTGTTGATCTTAGCAACTGAGCCATTTATCTCTATATCAACAGCACGTAGTAGATGTCCAATAATGTTTAATGAGCTGATGGCAGGCTTGCTTGTCGATTCTTATCTCAGTATTCATTCTGGTTTTTCTGTTGGGCCTTGATGCAGAGCTTACTGTTATACTGAGTTACTCATGGATCTTTTTTTAAAAATTTATTTTAATTGTTGTTCTTGTACAGTTTTCTGTCTTTTACTCCCATCCCAGCCCACTGCACCAGCCCTCCCCACCTCCCTCCCATTTCCACCCCCCTCTAGTTTTTGTCCATATGTCCTTTATACTTGTTCCTGTAAACCCTTCCCTTTTCCCCCGGATCTTCCCTCTCCTCTCCCCTCTGGTCACTGTCAGCCTGTTCTCAATTTCAGTGTCTTTGGTTATATTTTGCTTGTTTGTTTGTTTTGTTGATTAGATTCCTATTAAAGGTGAGATCATATGGTATTTGTCTTTTACCACCTGGCTTGTTTCACTTAGCATGATGCTCTCCTGTTTCATCCATGCTGTTGCAAAGGGTAGGAGCTCCTTCTTTCTTTCTGCTGCATAGAATTCCATTGTGTAAATGTACCATAGTTTTGTGATTCATTCACTTACTGATAGGCACCTAGGTTGCTTCCAACACTTGGCTATTGTAAATTGTGCTGCTATGAACATTGGGGTACATAAGTCCTTTTGGATTAGTGTTTCAGGGTTCCTAGGATATAATCCTAGCAGTGGGATTGCTGGGTCAAAAGGCAGATCCATTTTTAGTTTTCTTAGAAAATTCCATACTGCTTTCCATAGTGGTTGTACCAGTCTGCAGTCCCATCAACGGTGCACTAGGGTCCCCTTTTCTCCACAACCTCTCTAACACTTGTTGTTTGTTGCTTTATTTATGATGGCCATTCTGACTGGTGTGAAGTGGTATCTCATTGTGGTTTTACTTTGCATCTCTCTGATAGCTAGTGATATTGAGCATCTTTTCATGTATCTCGATCCTCTGTATGTCCTCCTTGGAGAAGTGTCTGTTCAAGTCCTTTGCCCATTTTTTAATTAGGTTCCTTGTCTTCTTAGAGTGGAATTGTTTAAGTTCTTTGTATATTTTGGAGATTAAACCCTTGTCTGAGGTATCATTGGCAAGTATGTTTTCCCATACAGTTGGTTCTCTTCTTACTTTAATACTGTTTTCTTTAGCTTTTTATTTTGATGAGATCCCATTTGTTTATTCTTTCCTTTATGTCCCTTGCTTTAGAGGACATATCAGTAAAAATGTTGCTGCTGAAATATCTGAGATTTTACTGCCTATGTTCTTCTCTATGACTTCAGTGGTGTCACAGCTTATATTTAAATTTTTTATCCACCTTGAATTTATTTTTGTTTATGGTGTAAGCTTATGCTCGAGTTTCATGTTTTTGCACATAGCTGTCCAGTTCTACCAACACCACTTGTTGAAGAGGCTATTTAGGAAGGACTTTTTTACTTCTTAATACATTTTGATCTTATTCCAGAACTATTGTCATTGTTGTTAGTATTTTTTTTGTGTGAGGGATGGACATTGATGATTAGTGATTACCTATTACATGCTAAACCTTCTGCTAGTTTCTTGGTGTGTCTTCTCATTTAATGGTTATGATGATCCTTTAAGATTAGTTATCATCTTCATTATATAATTAAGGAACTAGACACTAAGAGATGTTAAGTAATTTGCTCAACTTCATACTTGCTAAGGTGGCAGAGCCAGCATTTGAATTCTAGGTCTATCTACTATATAGTGCTCATATGTTTTGTGTTGCATATATTAAATTTATTTAGATGCACAGTAAGTGCTTATAAAAGGTTATTGTAGGAACATTTTTTAATGGAATTACCACTACAGCTCAGTTACCTGCTCTTCTTTATTGCCTAGTTTACCATGAATAGCTATTTATTTTTAAATATGTTTGGCTTTAAACTGTTAAACAGCAACAACATATTGTATATTATATACAAAAACTATATTGTATACAAATAAAGTTTCCTGGTTACTTTGAGAATTACAGCAAATTAACAATAATGCTTAAACTAAAAACAAAATTACATTTTATATCATACACACATAATTCATACATCTAAACCATCAAGGCACAGCTTTGTGTTAAAAATAATCATGTGTTATTCAAGGATCATTTTGGAATTCCTTAAAAATGGGATGTTGAAGCTCTGCACAGTGTCCAGGATACAGGGTCTGGTTTGCACATTTGTGACAAATCTCTTCCTAGAGCTGCAAAACAATTTGTTTCTGTCATCAGGGGGTTAAAGAAGCAGTTTCTTCCTGTGCTGTTGAGAGAGGGGGATTTTTTTTCCCTTAAGAGATCAGGGAAATACATCATAAGAGGAGATTATTCACATTCGCCCTAGTGCTACTAAACCAGTTTGTTTGTTTTTTCTCTCGCTGGTGTAGAAGCCTTTCTGATTCTCTTGTCAAAAGAGTTGAAGAACTGCTTCTCTGTATCGCCACCACCGCTGAGTCTGTTCTTTGATTTCCCACATTGATCAGATTTTAACTTGACGGTCTTTAGTTCAAAGCTCAGATGAATTCGGTGGTCCTTCTTCAAGTCTTTGTGGACATTTGCCAATTTTGTAAAAGTGGTAGAGTTCAACAGACTTTTTACATTCTTGGCAAGATTCCAGCTCTAAAAGATCTGGGATAGGAATAGAAAGAACACTACATCAAGAAGAGAAACACCTTTGTGGAAATGTGATGAAGTAGTACCTACTCACTTTTTTCCCGCTCTGCAATGATATGAATTTTTCAGATCATATTAAACATAAAATTTATTTTTCTTGGAATGACTCTCATTTTTCTTTCCTTTTATTGTGGATAATTTTTATTATTGTAGAAATACTTATGTATTAGTTTTACTTTAAAATTTTAATATACACTGTGAGGAGACATTCAAGGGATGAAAAATAAAAATCACTTTTTATAGGCAACATAGAAAAATAGAAATAATGGCTTTTATAATTTACTCTTCTATTTGGGTATACTTTTGAAAGCATTATGGAGGAAAACAATTCTTAAAGTTTTATAATTAAATTCAGTAATGATAGCTGACAAAAATAATATTATTGAGCATTTAATATTTATAACAGGAACTGTTTTCAGCATTTTACATATGTTAATTTATTTAATATTCACAAGAATCTTATGAAGATTGATTAATTGATTATTTACCTTTTACAAAGGAGGAAAACAAAGCACAGGCAAGTTAAGAAACTTTCCTAAGGTCACATAGAATTTCACTTACTATGCTTTTGATAACAAGTAAAATAAAACCACAAGGATATTTGCTGTCTTACTTAATGAGAAGTCTAGACATAGAGGTGCTCTATGGTTGATTAATTTCATATCATCAAAGACACATTTTTCCCGTCTTTTTGCTTTGCTGTTTTTTATAAATTGTTTTGTCCTCCCAGACCAGCTACTCTCTAAGAATGTTTCCATACATTTAGGCATCATAGGTGGAAAACTCAGGAAAAATGCTTTTCTCAGCTCTCTTTTAAGAAAGAGGAATCCCTTCCAGAAACTCCTTAGGCAGTCTTCTACTGGTGTCTTACTGGCCAGAACTGCATCATATGCTCAGGCTAATCAATCACCAGAAAGAGGAAAACCACCACCAGATCTGCTGAATCCGATGAAGATTCACTCCCAGAAGGAGACGGGCTTAGTCTCTCCTAGAAATAGACCCTCAGAGGAAAGTGAACAAAATATGATTCTCTAAATGAATAATATGGGGTAGGAGGGTATGCCAGTTGGGAGGTAGCGAATTATGTCTGCCATATACAGCTAATGAGTTGTGGCCTAAAATTCAAACCCAGGGAAGTCTGTTTCTTCTTAGCTCACGCTCTTAGCCACTTTGCTATGAAGTTTGATGTTAGGTTCTAATGCGGTTTTCTTTAATCTTCGTAAAATTATATATTCTAAAAAGCAAACAACATAATTTTCAAACAAAGAGGAATTTGGGGTAAAAAATGTTCACTCTGTAATTCATGATATTTATCATAAACAAATAAGCTGTAGCTTGGAAAGGACAAATGTGCCTTGTTGTATGTGAAGAAAAATAGGCCATAGTCATCATCTTTGGTCCCATATACTTCTCTTGTGAAGGAGTAAATCACTAGAGAATGGGGCTGGGGGATGGGGAGGAGCTCAGGCCCTGTGTAACCATCCTGATGTCTTCTATAACCAGTGGGTTTATTGGCCACTTATTCATAAGAAAATGGAAATACGCAAGATAATTTAATTAGCACTACTAAATCAATTTAGTCATTCATTTACTGTTTCTTTAATTCACTTGATAAATATTTATTTAGTGTAAATAAGAAGAAGATAAAGTAACAGGGACTAAGAGGGAAATAGGTAAACAGAAACTGGAGAGAATAACCAGAACCTGGGGGAACCAGAGTCTTAGTCTCAAAGATTAAATATGAGATTCTCCCAAGGTACTGTAGCACGAATTTCTTAAGTCCTAAGGGAATATCCACCATAGAAAAATGACACTGAAAGAGATTTTTTCAATTGTTATGTGATTAAGCATTAAGCATCTACTCTATTCTTGACATTATCTGGTATTGTTGATATAAAATAAACGATGCATTCTTTCTTTAAAGAGCGTATTGCCTAATGGGGAGAAAATGAACACTTAATTATAACAATATAAAAGCTGTACAATGAAATTTATTCAAAGCCTAAGAGTTAATGACACAAAGGTCAGGGGAGGCTTCACTAAGGAGTGTAATGTTTGAGTTTAAACTTAAAGGATGAGAATAATTTTCCCAGTAGATGTGGCCATTATCCAACTGACTGGGACCAAATCTAGACTGAAGGGCTCCAGAGGAAGGATTCTAAAGTCAAGACAGAGAGGGCACATTACTGGTTTCTTTGCACTCAGCCAAGAATAACATGAAGATGCTGGCACATAGGAGGAGAAAGTGGTGGGTGTGTGCTGAGGAATTTGTAAAGCACAGAACCAACCTTGGGTAGAGGACTAAATATAAAAAGGACGCCAGGAGGATGTGTGGGCACTTCAAGTTTAGGGCAGGCTAAGGGCAACTAAAGAGTGACTATGGAGCAGAGTCAGTCTAGGAAGCATTTTCCTGGAGTGCATTCTGACTCCCACTTGTCATAAAGCTGTCAATTCCTGCTGGATGCAGAGGAGTGGGAGGGGAGGCAGTCCACACAGAGTGAACAGTAGTTGCAAAAAGAAGAGCAGAGTACATTGAGGAAACACAAGTTATGACCGAAGAAAGACTCTGCATGTAGGTGCAACAAAGAAAGGTTAGAAATAATTATGGAATAGTGGTCAGGGAAAGATTTTGATGGGTTTTCACCATGCCACATGGAATTTTTAACTGATTCTTTAAACGAGGAGTCCTTGGAGGATAAATGTTGTCAGCTTCGAATTCTGGAAAGCTCACTCTGGAACTGGATTAGAAGTAAATTTCAGGGCAAGGGGATTGGAGTCATAAGACAAGGTAGGATGTCACTGCAAGAGCATGGATGCAAGCACATGAAGGACTGAATGAAGATAGTGGTGGTAACATGGAAAGGGAGAAGGGAAAAATATATTGTCCAGACTCTAAAGGTTTGGGAGACCTATTAGATGCATGAAGTGATGCAGAAGGTCAGGAAATAAACTTCCAAGTTCTTGGTAGACAGTGGTGCCGCTACTGTTGATTAAAATTCGAGGATGAATAGGAGCAGAATTCATTGAAGGAGTATGAGTTAGAGTCAGGGAATTGGGAGGAGTGAAGGAATAATCTGAAAAACTCAGTTTCATGCAGATTGCATTTGAGGCATTTGGAGAATTTGCCTGTGTGAAATTGGTAATCTTGATGTGGATATCAGGAATGGAGTGTGAATTAAAGCTACAGATTTGGGAAGCATGGATATTTAGGTCAAGTCACAGAGGCAGGTAAAGGCCTGCAAGAAAAGCAGTTCACAGAGAAGAGTGTAAAGAATGTGAACTTTGAGTAAAAGTGGAGTCTGTAAATAACAGAACAAGATTATGGACACCAAGAGTAGAGACGTTTCAATGAGACCACAAAAGGTAAGCATGCCAGAGAGTAATGGGGCTTACCGGGTGAGCGCCAGCTGAGTATGACCCGGGGGAGAGGCCGCAATGACTGCTTCCGTGCCTTTTCAGGAATACCTGGTTATCTCCGATCTTGTAATTCAAGAGTGTTAGAAAGCATGGGCACTAGTTAATGTAAAGAGAAAACAACAAGTGCTATTTTAATTTTTTAAAATTATCCTAAAAACTATCTCAATGAGGAGGAAAGGAGAGATGTAACAAAAATGTCCAAAGTTGAATGGTACTAATAGTTCTTGGTCAAGTAGCTACCATAGGTTGGCAAGAACAGAGAAGGGGAACTATGCCCTGGATGCCTTCAAATCTCTCTCTCTCCTTTTAAATATGTTACTATTATTATTTTTAAGATTTTCAATTACAGTCCACAGTCAATATTACTTTGTATAGTTTCAGGTGTACAGCATAGTGGTTAGACAATCACATACTTTACAAAGTGTTGCTCCCAATGTTCCATGTATTCACCTGGCACCATACATGGGTATTATGATATTATTGGCTATATTTCCTGTGCTGTACTTTACATCCCTGTGACTACTCTGTGACCACCAGTTTGTGTGCTCCTGTAGCATGGCCTGCAGTGCCCTGTCCTTTGCGATGGGGGTACTGAGCATGATCAATAGCACGTACTCATCACGGAATGGTAGAGAAAAGGATTTCCTCTCATTTGTACCTCAAAGGCAGCCATATATAGTGTGGTTGGAAGGACAGGAAATACAGAAGATACGGATATAATGCTGATCTCTGACACTTGTGATGGTCAATCGCTGCCACTCTCTTCCACCCAAGTGATGATAGATTCACGCAAAACTTTAAAAGTTCTTCCCAGCAATTATTTGTCCTCTGAATCTATAACACACACTCAATCTCTCTATATCTTCATATGCAATTCAGAGTGTGTCTATATCAGAAATAATTATTTGAAATATTTAATACTTATATGTATATATTTGTGTTTCTATAATTTATGCATATGTCTGTTTTGTGGATTAGATTGTGCATAGCAATAAATATGACCTAAACACAGTATTTTATTTCTCTGTCCACAGTCTTTAATTAATTAGTTTAAAAAGTGCTTCTTACCATATGCTATAAATAATTATCTCTATTCTCATGTAAGATAAAGATTTTAAGAAAACTGGCAACTTACATAAATATGGTTTTAAGGTATGTAGAATATTTATGCAGTTACAGTTCAGATTTTATTTTAAAAACAAATGAATAGGAAGAGTTGATCACATGGAATTGAAAATTAAATGGAATTTAAGAAAAAATGTTCTACGTTGATCCTGTTCTCTACTCAATCAACCGGTGTATCCATGAGACACCCACAGTGAGGAAAAAACAAAGAGCTTAGATTTGTTTTTAAGTGTGTCTTTAAAAAATGTAATTAGTAGTCATGTTGATGGCCCTCTTTTGTGTGAAATCTGTCAGTTTCTGTTATTTGTTGGTATGACTTTGAAGTTGTCAGTATTATTCCCTAAGTCAGGGCTGGTATCCCCCTGTTATCTCCATTTACTTTAGGTGAAGTCAAGTGATGAAAGAGGAGGAATGCCTGACTCTCATCTCTTGTTTTCCTCTGATCTTCTCTTTTCTGCACACCCAACATTTTCATTTTTCACTTGCTAACAGTGAAAAAAAAATACTTTTATTATTTCACTAAATGACAAATGATTAGCTTGTTTTCCATTATAAGTAGATGAAAATTTTATATTTCCTGAAGGGAACTATAGTACATAATACTTCTAAATTGTTATATTGAGGTCTAAACTTTAATACCCAGTCATCTTTGAGGATGAAATGGCAGAAATCTGTAAATACAGACTTTGTGGAAAATAAGTCTTGAAAATGTACCTTCTGAGGTACATTTAGAAATCTAGACAAAAATCTTTTTTTCTTGGGAATTTCATGGAGGCATGGGAGAAGTTTTTTTTATTGTTGTTCAACTACAGTTGTCTGTACTTTCCCCCATCACTCTCCCCCACCCTACTCACCTCCCCCACCCCCACCTCCCACACTCAGTCTTCCCCAACCTTGTCCTTGTCCATGGGTCCTCTATACATGTCCTCGACTTGACCCATCCCCTTCTTTCCCTGTTACCACCCTCCCTCCTAATCATTGCCTTATTTACTTTAATATCACTTTTTGTCTAACTTTATTTCATTGGGAATTATGGTAGATAAGAAATTTCTTTTATTGGAAATTATGGTAGATACTAAAATAAGGTAAAAAAATTTTTGTTGGAGGGAACACTTACCAAATTTTAAATGGGTATAGGGAATTATACATGTATATAATTCCAAAGTAATTGTTGGGCTGAAAATTTGCTTCATTTTGATGAGAACTTTTCATTCCTATTCTTATATCTAATATATTTTGTCTACTGTTAATGAATAGGGACAAATGCTTTTAGCCATACTTTTCCAATATAGAATTTCTTGTTTATTGATTTTGTGTGACTTCTGATATAACTGAATACCATGTCCAGGTGTTCATGTCATGCCTAATACTATAAATTAACTGTGAGGGAAAAGCAAATTAGCCTTTACGGCTAGTCTCTCTTATAAAATATACAATATAAGAATTTCCTAGATTTCTTTTTAGTTTTTGGGACAAATTTTAAAATAAACACCCTTTGCACTCTCAAAGTTAATGTAACTGTCAATTTGTTCATTTTATGTAGGTGTAGTTTGCACAAAATTGAGAAATGAAGAGATTGAAGTAGAATATTTCTCATTTTAAAATATATATCATATGTCATTGTAACAATAATCTTTAATAAGAAATTCTGGGATGGATTGGGGAGACAGAGATGAAAGATAATATTATATAATTCATTGCTACATTAAAAAATCTATTTTTATATGGAGATTAAGAATGTTCCTTCTTCTATGCTCTCATCCCAGTTGTGTGAGTGAAACCCCTCATACTAAAAATACAAAAGGTATAAGTATTTCATTCATTAAGTGCAATAGCAGGTCATGTCTGACATCCTTAGTAATAATATATTTGTGTAAAATTGGTAATTAGGATTGTTATGGAGCAAAATAGTTTTGACAGAAAATTTTACGGTTTCTAGAAGTAAGCATATTTATAAATGGAAATGAAATTGTTAGGTTTTATGGAGGAAGCTGAAGTGTATTTAAAAGAAAAGGCTGCTGCTTGGTACATTTCAGTTTGCTGAAGAGGATTTGGGGTTTTATTCAATATCTTTACCTTCTGTTTCCTTGAGAGAACCAGCCTTGAGGACAGGAGCTCTTACTATGGTAATGTTACCCTCTGCAAAATGAGGAAAAGGGCATATTTCCAAGTAGTGGAGACATTTTCAGAGCTCCTCATTTTACCTTTCCATAACTCTCCATTTTTCTTTTTGTTAATATTATGAAATTATCACAAATAAAATTGTGTAATGAGGTTATTCCATTTTTTTACCATTTCGTTTAACTAAAGTGAAGAATAGAATTTTAAAAGAATTCTTATCATAGACAATTACAAACAAAAGCAAATGTATTTAGAATAGGTTAATGAAATTAATTTATCTTTAACCAACCTGAATAATGATTAACCTATGGCCTCTATTCCTACCCATTTCCCCCTAATGCCAAGATTATTTTGAAGAAAATTTAATATAAAATATTATTTCATATGCAGATATTTCAGTATTTATCTCTAAAAGTTTAGGATTCTTTCTTCACCATAATCACAATACAAGTATCATACTCAGTAAATAGCAATAATTTATTAATAATACCAAATATCCACACAGCATTACAAATTTTTACCATTTCTTTTGTTTGAATCAAGGTTCAAACTTCTTACAGTTGGTTGATATGTCCCCTAAATTTTCTTTTCATTTATAGGTTGCCTCCCCACCTCTTTGCTGTTGAAGAAATTAGATAATCTGTCCTGCAGTTTCCCACAGTTTGGATTTTGCTACTGCATTTCCAGAGGTGTCTTTTAATGTGTCCCTCTGCTGCCTATATTTCCTTCAAATTAGTAGTTACAGCTAGAGGCTTGATCAGAATTAAGTTTGTGTTATGGCAAGACTATATCATAATGAAATTTTGGGCTTCTGGTTAAATAATGTCTGACTTTTGCTTTGTATTTCTATCATTGTCTGACTTTGATGAACATTGACTGGAACCATTAATTCATGAGGTGTTGCAAAAAAAAGTGAATTTTTAAATTTGAGCATTCCTTTTTCACATAAATTTAATGTGTCAATACTTTATAGTATTATCCATATCAGTGCTTAAATTGCCTTGTCTTTCATCCAAAGTGGCTCCTGAGCCCTTTTTGAAACCATAATTTAAAAAGTATAATTGTCTGCTAAGAAAAAGAATGAGCTTTCTGTGAAAACCAATATTTAATTGTGGCCTCTTATTTGTTTTTCACAGTAAAGTATGAATTCAACTGAAGTTCATGGAATTACATTTCTTTGTAGCACCCTCTGGGGACGAGGATGGGTGTTTCTATGTATTTCTATGTGTTCAGTGTATTTCTATGGCCCTTAATTAAAGTTCTTTGTTTTGAGGAATTGTGAATGGTAGTCCTGTTACCAAATCAATGAGATGAGTTCAGTATTTACATGACTTACAAGTATTTACTTAAATACATAACAAAAATGATAGATTTAAACCCAAACATAATTATAATTATATTAAATGTAAGTAGTCTAAACGACCATTTAAAAGGCAGATATTATCATGCTGGATAAATAGTGAGATTCAACCATATGTATGTTTAGAAATTCACTGTAAGTATAAAGAAAGCTGAAGTGGCTATGTTAATATCAGGCAAAGTAGATTTTCAAATAAGAAAGATTACTAGGGATACAGAGGGATATTTCATAATGATGAGGGGTCAATCCTGAAAGTCTGTGCAACTAATAACAACTTCTAAATATATGAAGCAAAAATTGATAGGACTACAAAGGGAAAATTGTACAAATTCTACAATTTTAATTAAAGAATTCAATACTCTTCAGAAATTGATAGAACAAGTAAGGAAATAGAAAGAAAACCTGAAAAACACTATCAGCTGACTTAATTTTATTGATTTTCTAGAACAGTCCACCCAATAGCAGAACATTCTCCAGTGTACATTCACCACTAGTCTATATTCTGAGTCATTAAATAAGGTACAATAAACTTGAGGATTGAAACCATACAGAATATATTCTTTGACCATAATGGAATTAAATTAGAAATGAATTTAAAAAAAAAAATCTGAAAATTAGGCAACATACTACTAAATCATACAAAAATTGAGAAAAAATTACAAAATAATTAAATAAATGTTTATCTACCTGTGTAAATGATTACACATTTATAATTTTATATATTTTACAAATAAATATACATATACATGCATTTAAAGTTGAAAGTTTCATACATGTTTGAGTTTATTTGAAATGAACCAGAATAGTTGGATGTAACTGACTCACTTCTATAGGGCAAACATGATAATCACGCTGTGGCTCAGTGGGATGGGAATTGCTCCTCATGTGGAATTTAGTGCCCAATGGGAACACAATATCACAAAAATGTAATGCATTTCATGTTACTTTTTAAGCTTTTTGCAAAGATAATGGGAAATGTATTTATAGAATGAAGTTCACTGAAGTCTTCTTGGTCGTGAGTTTTCTTAGGGGATGAGGAGGAACATTTCAGCAGTAGCTCAGTCAGGTCAGGGTGTATGAAGGGGAAACCTAAGAGAAGCATTGGAAAGGTCTCAGCTTTGTGAGAGACAGCCGGAGGTCAGCCTGAAAGGTAGCCTTTTTCTGCTCTCCATGCTGAGTAGGGAATGTCATGAAAGGGATAATAAACATATGGAATAAATTACCAGGAAAGGCAATTGGAGGAGAGAACAGATGAGACACCTTGACTTGTTTCTGGAGAATGGTAATGGATGACTACTATGGAAAACAGGAGGTTTGTCTTAGCCTGTATGGGTATTTTTCTTTTGCACATTTGTTACATTTTTACGATTTTAATTTACTATTATTTAATTTACTATATTTTCAAACCTCTATTTTAAGGAATATTCTCCTTATATCACACTGTTCCTTTACAAACAATTTTTTTTTTTCAACTTTGTCTTCCACAAGGCCACATAAGTTTGGACTTGGTGCATCAAGAACTATTTACTGTAGTTTACTATAGTTTGTTTAGCCAACTTTCCTGCTACTGACTGCAACTCTTACTCACTAACCTAACCTTTCTCTTACCTGTAATCATTCAGAGTGCAGCTTTACCTGTTCATTCCTCCTCAACCTCTACCTTTCTAATCACGATCATGGCTAAATCACATAGTGTTTGACAAATGATGGTGAATATCTATGGTTTTTCCTAACTCTCCCTTCTAATCTTATTTTGAAGTATTTTCAAATTATCTGGGGGCAGTCCTGTGACATCATGTGTGACACCCACCTGAGCATGATGTAACCTTCTCAGAGCTATCCTTGCATGGTCTTATACCCTCAGTTCTGAAGTCTGAATATGAGGCAATTGGAATTGGAAGTCATTCACCGTTTCTGGGACTGCATGGTATATGACATTCTTCTCCAGGATCCTGTCCCAAGCTCTGCCCCTATAAAAAACATTATTCCAGGGTTATTTGTATGGAAGTATGTATCAATAATTATTAGAGGTTAACATCCATTGAGAAGATAAGTTTGGTGTTAAAAATGTTAGATTTTTTATAACTACTATTATTCTTTTAAAAAAATATTTTAATTGTTGTTCAACTACAGTTTTCTATCTTTTACTCTCATCCCAGCCCACCCTCACAGCCCTTCCCACCTCCTTCCCATTTTCCACCTCCCCTCCAGATTTTTGTCCATGTGTCCTTTATAATTGTTCCTGTAAACCCTTCCCCTTTCCCCTGAAATTCCCTCTCCTCTCCCCTCTGGTCACTGTCAGCCTGTTCTCTATTTCAGTGTCTTTGGTTATATTGTCCTTGTTTATTTGTTTTGTTGATTAGGTTCCTGTTAAAGTTGAGATCATATGGTATTTGTCTTTCACCTCCTGGCTTATTTCGCTTAGTATAATGCTCTCCAGTTCCATCCATGCTGTTGCAAAGGGTAGGAGCTCCTTCTTTCCTTCTGCTGCATAGAATTCCATTGTGTAAATGTACCAAAGTTTCTTGATCCATTCATTTACTGATGGGCACCTAGGTTGCTTCCAACACTTGGCTATTGTAATTGTGCTGCTATGAACATTGAGGTGCATAGGTTCTCTTGGATTGGTGTTTCAGAGTTCCTAGGATATAATCCTAGCAGTGGAATTGATGGGTCAAAAGGCAGACCCATATTTAGTTTTCTTAGAAAATTCCATACTGTTTTCCATAGTGGTTGTACCAGTCTGCAATCCCACCAACAGTGCACTAGGGTCCCCTTTACTCCACAACCTCTCCAACACTTGTTGTTTGTTGCTTTATTTATGATGGCCATTCTGACAGGTGTGAAGTGGTATCTCATTGTGGTTTTAATTTGCATCTCTCTGATAGCTAGCGAAATTGAGCATCTTTTCATGTGTCTCTGGATCCTCTGTATGTCCTCCTTGGAGAAGTGTCTGTTCAAGCCCTTTGTCCATTTTTTAATTGGGTTGCTTGTCTTCTTAGAGTGGAGTTGTGTGAGTTCTTCATATGTTTTGGAGATTAAACCCTTGTCTGAGGTATCATTGAAAAAATATGTTTTCCCACACAGTTGGTTCTCTTTTTATTTTAATACTGTTTTCTTTAGCCATGCAGAAGCTTTTTATTTTGATGAGATCCCATTTGTTTATTCTTTCCTTTATGTCCCTCACTTTAGGGGACATATCAGTAAAAATGTTGCTGTGTGAAATGTCTCAGATTCTCCTTCCTATGTTCTCCTCTAGGACTTTAATGGTGTCACGGCTTATATTTAAATCTTTTATCCACCTTGAATTTATTTTTGTGTATGGTGTAAGTTGGTGCTTGAGTTTCATTTGTTTGCACATAGCTGTCCAGTTCTCCCAACACCATTTGTGAAAAGACTGTTTCTACTCCATTTTATGTTGCTGCCTGCTTTGTCAAATATTAATTGACCATAGAGACTTGGGTTTATTTCTGGGCTCTTTGTTCTGTTCTACTGGTCCATGTGCCTGGTTTTATGCCAGTACCAGGCTCTTTTGATTACAGTGGCCTTGTAATACAGTTTGGTATCAGGTATTGTGATCCCTCCTACTTTGCTCTTCTTTCTCATAATTGCAGCAGGTATTTGGGGTCATTTATGGTTCCATATAAATTTTTGAAGTGTTTGTTCTATGTCTGTGAAATATGCTGTTGGTACTTTAATAGGTATTGCATTGAATCTGTAAATTGCTTTGAGTAGTATGGACATTTTGATGATGTTAATTCTTCCAATTCATGAACACAGTATATGTTTCCATTTGTTTGTGTCTTCCTTGATTTCTTTCTTCAGTGTTCTATTGTTATTCTTTAGGTTAAGGGATGCCATGGGAGAATATGTATATCTACATTTTCTTTTTATGGTAAAAAATTCCATAGTGTGAACAAGGTTGACAAATAGGAAATAACTATTTCCCTTATTTCAATTGCCCAAAAAGGGCAGATACTAACTTGTGAGCCTGTGTTTCCAGGTTTTTTTTTTTCTTTTAAAAAATGGCCCATATTACATGTAGTTTCGTAATTGGCCTTAGTTTCATTTCATAAAACTTCCTACTTCTTCCCTCACTTTTGCATCACTGCCTCCTTTAAAGTAGTTTATGTTATAATCATTTACAGATAAGGAAGGAGACTGACTTTTCAGATTGTGTAACCTATCCAAGCTCAAAAAACTGGTAAGTGCTATAGCCAGGAATGAATGAAGACAGTCAGATTTCAAAATTTATACTTTTAATCACTGCTTAATATGTCCTCTACATTATTTCACTTGATTTTCTAATGTCTCAATTTTTGCAGTTACCAGTGATAATATAAATCTGTACCTGAGATAGGTTGACAGACCAGGGTCATGTTCTTTATCTTCTTTTTAAAATATATTTTATTGATTATGCTATTACAGTTGTCCCATTTTACCTCATCATTCCCCTCCACCCTGCACACCCCCTCCCACCCACATTCCCCCCCTTTAGTTCATGTCCATGTGTCATAAGTTCTTTAGCTTCTACATTTCCCACACTCTTCTTGCCCTCCCCCTGTCTATTTTCTACCCACCGTCTATGCAATTTATTCTCTGTCTCTTCCCCCACCCTCCTCCTTCCACTCCCCTGTTGATAACCCTCCATGTGATCTCCATTTTTGTGTTTCTGTTCCTGTTCTAGCTGTTTGCTTAGTTTGCTTTTGTTTTAGGTCTGGTTGTTAATGTCTATGAGTTTGCTGTCTTTTTACTGTTCATATTTTTTATCTTCTTTTTCTTAGAAAAGTCCCTTTAACATTTCATATAATAAAGGCTTGGTGATGATGAACTCCTTTAACTTGACCTTATCCAAAAAGCACTTTATCTTCCCTTCCATTCTAAATGAAAGCTTTGCTGGATAGAGCAATCTTGGATGTAGATCCTTGACTTTCATGACTTGGAATACCTCTTTCTAGCCCCTTCTTGCCTGTAAGGTATCTTTTGAGAAATCAGCTGACAGTCTGATGGGAACTTCTTTGTAGGTGACTGTGCCCTTATCCCTTGCTGCTTCTAGAATTCTCTCCTTCATTTTAATCTTGGCTAATGTAATTATGATGTGCCTTGGTGTGTTCCTCCTCGGGTCCAACTTCTTTGGGACTCTCTGAGCTTCCTGGACTTCCTGGAAGTCTATTTCCTTTGCCAGATTGGGGAAGTTCTCCTTTATTATTTGTTCAAATAAGT